>VZRF01003046.1:86534-132384 GCA_013396875.1 Vireo altiloquus | reverse complement strand
GTCTTTCAAACCAAGACACCACCACTCATGGAACGATCCTGGAGCTGCCAGGCATCACAAGATCCATGCCATGTGGATCTCACACACCTGCTGGGATGCATTTGGGATGTGCAGGGCTCACCTGTGCAGCAGCACGAGCAGGGATTGTTTTCTCCTTTCAGAGCAGTTTCTCTCCGTGGTGCTGATTATTAAGCACCAAACCGTGGTATTTGTTATTTTGTTGTTTTGCCTTATTTATTTCCTTTTCTAAACCCATCCTGGGGTGAAAGAATTCGGTGCTGGCAGGAGTGTGATGGCCTGAGCAGCCTCAGCTCTGAGCTGCTCTCAGCTTCTGCCTTCTCTGGGGGGCTGACCCAGAGCTTGCTGTGACTAAAACATCTGCCAGCTAATTCCATTGAATTTTAGCCTGCACCATGCAAGGTCAAGGCAGATCACAAAAAACCAGAGTTGTGAGGGAGGACGGCCGGGCACTCACAAAGAAAAAGTGATTTAAAACATTCAAGAGGAAAAGAGGCTGAGGAGAATGATTTTCAAAGGTCCCTCTGTGAAGGCCGAGATGGGGAAGGAGCACAATGCACGACGTGTCTGGCGGCCCCAAAGCTGCTCTGGGAGGAAGCGGAACGAGCTGGTGATTAACTCCCCAAATCACTGCTGGAGGAGCAGGAAATAACTGGAAATAAATCAGTATCAAATTTCCTTCTTCCTTCTTGCCACAGGGAAGAGGGAAAATAACTCAAGGGGGCTTGGCATTGCAGTGCTGGACCACGGGCATGAGGGGAAGGGAGCACCCGAGGGAGATGCTCAGGCTGGAATGTCCCTGTGAGCCAGCACAGAGCTCCTGAGGCCACCAGAAATCCTGGATATTTTGCAGGCCTGAGCCAGGAAGCTTTGAAAGGACCTGATTTTCCAACACATCTCCTGGAAACCAAGTTCGCTCCACAGAACAGCCCTCGTGGCAACTCTCGCTTTGGAAAAATATGGGTTTTCCTCCTCTCCTGCCTGTTCTGTGGCTCTCTCCTTCCCCTGTCGCCCCCTTTCTCCTGCCATCCAGCAAATCATCTCCTCTGGCTCCTTCGCCAAGCTGCTCCATGCATGCCACAGAATCCACAGGATCTGAAGAGGGGGAGGAAGGGGAAGAACACAGCAGTAAGAACTCGCTTTATTATTTATAATGCTCAGCTGTAAGCAATAAACACAGGCAGGGAATGTAAATTCTGCCACTTCCTTACCCTCTCTCCATAATTCCACGGTAAATTCGCATCATTCACTGTCGGCCTTAATGTGCCTCTCTTTGTCTGAGCTCCCCATTTCTCTGGGACTTTTTTTTTTCCTCCCGATGATGAAATAATATCTCCATGTACAGTTCTCTTCCTCTGTCCTTAGACTTGTAAATTAAATTAATTTCAAATTCAAAGGGGTAATATCCTGCTAAAGTGATCTGCTGTATCATTGCAGGTCATGGTGTTGAACTGTAAAATAAAAGCCTGTTTATAACTTATCATTTACGAGGCTCTCTTCTCCCACAAACTAGCACTGTGATGGAGAGAGCTGCCTGAGGAGCTGGAGAAATATCCATTCTCTATAAAACCAGAGGGAGGTGTTCACATATCCTGGGAATGTGGCATCCCAAAGATTCCCTAAATGGACTTGTTCAATCCAGTGCTGTTGTTCGAGCATCCCCCTTTGCCAAGGATTTGCTCTTTAGGATCCTGCTTTGGGAAGTTGAAGGAAATCCAGCAGCGGGAGTCCCTCGCTCCCAGTTCCCTTCCCTTGAACACCGTGGCCATGAGCAGAGGCAAAAGGAGGGAAGACAAAAGATCCACATCCCGTTTCCATATCAGGGATCTGCTCCTCGATACATTTCAGGAACACACAGCTTGGTTTTTCCAGAAGGGAGGATGAGAAGTTGTTTCAAATTTCCTCATCTCTCAGAAACAGCAGAAACTTCTGGCAGTGTTATCCAAGATAATTTTCTTCAATATTTCCTTTTTCCTGTTAGATAGAGAATGAAAAAAATTGAGAGAGAAAGGAGACCTCTTTGCTGAGGTCTGTAAAGAGCTGGGAATGGTTCCTCTGTCAAGAAGGGTTCTGCTCCTCCCAAATCTGCTCATCCAGTGAAGAAGCCTGAAGAAAAAAGCATGGCCTGAAAAAAAAACCATGGCCCCAAAAAAGCAGGAGATGGAAAACCTGCTCCAGCTTCGAGGAGGCATCTGTGGACTCCCCCACCCTGAGCAATTTAATAAACCCAAGTGAGAGGCCCACAGGAGCCTCCTTCCAATAGGGAGACGATGGAGGAAAGACTCAATTTTGCCACCCAAGGCTCGTTTCTCGATCACATTCCAGAGATTCCTTGGCTCGGGCCGCTGCTTCACCGGTAGTTTTGTAATTTATGAGACTCTTAGTGGCTTAATTACGCCGTCAGCTCCATCTGTCACTTAAGTGATATGAGGAATGATGGGATGCCATTAGCCAGCTAATAGTCGCTGTAAAGAGTATTGTTTTATGC
This sequence comes from Vireo altiloquus, assembly GCA_013396875.1. Classification (NCBI taxonomy): domain Eukaryota; kingdom Metazoa; phylum Chordata; class Aves; order Passeriformes; family Vireonidae; genus Vireo; species Vireo altiloquus. The sequence continues at coordinate 129,878 of VZRF01003046.1, read as the reverse complement.
CATTTAATCCCGGGAACATAAACAGTTTTTGCTCCCCGATATCCACACTTGCTTTCAGAATGATATTTAAGAGGCCAGTCTTGACACATGTCCTTCTGCCTGAAAAAGTGCTGGTGGAAATAAAGGTCTAATTAGATTTACCATCAAGATCATGAGCATTTGGCTCCATCTTGTTCTGTGCTGATGGACTTTTTATTTGAGTCTGGATCTCTCATGATGTGGTGTCTTCATCCCCACGAGGGCTTGGAAAATTTGTGTCTGAGCCCCTCAGCTTTGTTAGCATATCTGCCCCCTTTGCACGAATATTAATTTCTAGCTGGGGAGCTGAGGGGCAGGAGACCCTGGGCTGGATCTGCTGGAGGATAGAGTCACCTGTTTTCCATTTCAAATGGCAAAATTCAAAATTTAAACCTCATAAATCCCTCTTCTTTAACCCTGGAGCTACCTGAAATCTAATTTTCAGCGTTAAAGTGTTTCAGGCACCAACATTTCCATCTCTGAGCTCACCAAGGACGGGTTCGGCCCTGGCAGGACTTTGCAGCTCCGAGCCTTGTCTGAACCCCTGGCAATTTTTGGCGAAGTCTTTGTTTGCTGTCGTTTCGCCACCAGTCTCGGAGCTGTTCAAGGGTGAGAATCTGTGGAGGCTGAGGGCGGAGTAATTTGGGTTGAAACCGGAGCCACGGGAAGCGTTTGCACCTTTCCCAGCTCTGCTATTTTAATCCCAGACAGAGCCGTCTCACCCGCCCTTGTTCTCCTGCTCATCCCACGTTGGATTCGATTCCTGCAAACATCGCCTGACAGGAGAAATCCTCCCGCTTCAGCCGCGCGGGGTTTTAGCTTCTCCTTCCCCAAACGCGCATTGCCAGAGGCGTGAAACCCAAACCTGGGTTAAGCCCTGCGCGTCCAACACCCTCCTTGCAACAATCCCACTCCCGGGAGTAATCAGAGCCTGAAAAGAGGCAAATGGCCGGGAACAAGCCGTTCCAGTCCTCCTGGATGCTTCCCAGATTTCCGTCAGAGCTCTGTGACTCTTGGATGTGCCCGACACCCCCGTCAGAGAGGGGTTAAGGGACGCTGGCTGCTGGTCACTCTCCTGCTCAGATAAGAAGCCATCAATCAGCGGGGACCCGCTGCAGTCACACGGCAATAAAAGTGGAGAGATTATTTGCTGCCGTGTCATTCATAATAAATGGATCTCAGGGTGCTTTGAAGAACTAATTAATGGACAAAGGAGAGAGAAATTAGGAGCGGCAGAGCAGGAATAAAAGCTAAGGCTTGAGATGAGGTGTGGAAAGATCTCCTGGAGGAAATATCTGCAGTGGGACTGCTGAGGGGGCCCCGAATCCCACAAGACTGAGATAAACAGCTGCACTTTTGGCCCATAGAACGTGTCATCCCCCCCACTGATGGTGACAGCTCAACACAGGGGCTCAGAGGAGGATGTGGGTGCTCCTGGCTGTTCCATGGCTGGAATTGCTGCCTTCCTCTATCCCTCTTTCCTCCGTGTATTTTGTGGGACACTGCCCGGGTTCCTTCACCAGTGGCTGTAAAGTGCACGGCAGCGTCTCAGGGAAAGGCCCTCCGCAAACGCCAGGTTTTATGGCTGATTATTATTTATGGGGACACACCACTTAGGGACCCCCTCCTCTGTAAAAATGGTGTCAGGGTGAGCCTAAGAGATGTGGCCAGGGCGAGGGCGATGGAGGTAGGAGGGGAAGAAGGGAGAAGTTTCCTGTTTTATCAAGGATCGTCTTTTTGCCTGCAGTCCCCTCCCACTCAGAGCTGAGCACCTCGGCAGCCAGCAGCGTTTCCAGAGCCTGCACAATTCATGGAAGGAGGTGGAGGTGGCAGCGGTGCTCCTGAGGGACGGGGCTGCAGGTGTGGATCAGACTCTGGAGAATCCACCTGGGAGCAGGACACTGGATTGCTCTAAGTGACGGAACAGGCTCAGGGGGAGAATCCCCGCACCAGCGTCACTGCTCACCAAGGAGCTGCTGTGGGATGTCCCACGCCTGGCGCCGGGGCCAGACACAGAGTTTGGGGTAGGGACAGACCCGGAGCTGCTGTTCATCAGCAGAGAGAGGGGTTCAGCTCTACCTCTCGCTGCTGCTGAGCTCCAGCTCATGCCCAAAGCGTGACCTTCACCCCTGGAGTCCTGGTGGGCACCGGTCTCAAAGGTGGAGGACATCGCTGGGATCTGGGAGCAGGACAGATCCCACAGAGCCCATCAGAGCAGCCGCGTGAGGCAGCACGAGTCCTCCAGCCCTCCTTCCTTCCCCCTTCGTTAAATCCCGGCGCTATAAACCAAAATGTCAATTTTCTTTTCAAACATCTTTTATGGCAGCTTTGATGCGGCTTGGCAGATTGATAGCCCGGCTGACTGACGGCTCCCATTTACCCTCCCATCAAGCGTGCAGGATTCCCCGGCACAGACAGCCCTGACAGGAGGAGTTCTGTTCAGGAGCCCGGCGAGGAGGCAGCGTGCCAAGGAGGTGGCGATGGCCCTCTCATCGCCAGGCTGCTGCGCTCTGTCTGCTCGCCATCGGGCTGGATTATCCAGCGCAGCCTTGGATCCATCGGCAGCAGGCTCGGGATGGAGCTGGCGGAGGGGAGGAGCCGTGCGAATTAACGAGGTTGCTAATGAGGGCTGGGAGCAGCCGTACCTCCGAGCTCGGTGTCAGGGCAGGAGCTGTGAGGACACCCCGCCACGTGCAGCCAGGTGCCGTGGAGGGTTAGTTGTGCTCTTGGGGTGGGTTTCTGTGCAAACCGGGGGGGATTTCATCCCTTTCAGACAGCCCTGTGGGGCTCCCAGCCCGGGCAGACCCTGCTCTCTGTGGGATGATGGAGTCAGTGCGGTCCTTCCCCTTCCAGGCCGTGCTGCCTGTGGGACAGAGCATCTCCGCAGCAGCAGAGCTCCTTCCCGGCTCGCGTGCGCCTTCCTCTCCGCTCCTTTCCTTCCTCCTCGCGGCAGTTCAAAGGCAGGAGGAGAAAGCGGCAGACAAAAGCCCCGGCAGTCGCAGGCGGTGCGGGGAAGCCATGGCCCTGGCTGCTGTGCTGACTTGGTGCTTCCACTCGAGCGAGAAGGCGCCCGGGCAGGCTGGGAAGAGCTCTGCGGTTCGTGCTGACGAGAGCGGGATTAGCATAACAAAGGCTGGATTGTTCAGCACGCGTAGATAAGCTAAGAGATGCAGCAACACAGCAAATAGACTCTTTTCTTCCCCCCTCCTCATCTGCTCTTCCCTCTGTCCCTCGCTCGCTTCATTGCCAGGCTTCCCAGCACCTCTGACACGCTCCAGCTGACCGCGGCACCCAGAACCATCCAGGCACGTTCCCATCCCCGAGAGGATGCCCGTGGAAAGGCGGAGCTGCCGAGAGCATCTCCCTTGTCCCAAAGCACGGCGAGAAGGGGCAGCGACGAGGGGACAAAGGCCACCTTGGCGCGGGGGTTGGCCAAACTGGCCCAGTGTTTGAGGTGGCACAGCTGCACTCGAGGTGGCAGCGGGACGTGCTGCCAGCACAGCGTTTTAGGCAAAGGTCACCAGCCCACGGAGATACTTCAGACTGTACCTGGTGTCTTCAAACTGATTTCTGCACGCAGCAGCTCCTCTTCGCCTCGACGCCCTTTCAGCTTTTTATACATTTTTCATACATTTGCAGCCTTGTCGATTTTAAATATGTAGTTGTAACATTCCTAGTACTTTTCCTGCCCTTTCTCATAAGGCAACCCTTTCTGACGCATTCCTGAAATTCTGTTCAGTTTTATTCTTAAAAGGAGAATTCTTGACAAGGATATTTTGTTTTCCACCAGAACTTATGAGACAGAACAAGAAAGTAGGGCAAGGAAGCCCCTGGACCAAACCCAAAGGTGGGTTACTGGGGTGATTGACTTCCGACTGGATGTACTGGCTAGATACACTTAATAAGATTAATTAACTTTATATAAATTTTTTAGAAATCCTTTCTCATGTGCACAGAGCCATATTTGTGCACCTGAAAGCTTTTTTTAAAGAGTTGCTTTTATCTCCCCATTTTGACACCGTTGCAAGGTTTCTTCCCTTTTTTTTTATCGGCAACAACNGGACAGATCCCACAGAGCCCATCAGAGCAGCCGCGTGAGGCAGCACGAGTCCTCCAGCCCTCCTTCCTTCCCCCTTCGTTAAATCCCGGCGCTATAAACCAAAATGTCAATTTTCTTTTCAAACATCTTTTATGGCAGCTTTGATGCGGCTTGGCAGATTGATAGCCCGGCTGACTGACGGCTCCCATTTACCCTCCCATCAAGCGTGCAGGATTCCCCGGCACAGACAGCCCTGACAGGAGGAGTTCTGTTCAGGAGCCCGGCGAGGAGGCAGCGTGCCAAGGAGGTGGCGATGGCCCTCTCATCGCCAGGCTGCTGCGCTCTGTCTGCTCGCCATCGGGCTGGATTATCCAGCGCAGCCTTGGATCCATCGGCAGCAGGCTCGGGATGGAGCTGGCGGAGGGGAGGAGCCGTGCGAATTAACGAGGTTGCTAATGAGGGCTGGGAGCAGCCGTACCTCCGAGCTCGGTGTCAGGGCAGGAGCTGTGAGGACACCCCGCCACGTGCAGCCAGGTGCCGTGGAGGGTTAGTTGTGCTCTTGGGGTGGGTTTCTGTGCAAACCGGGGGGGATTTCATCCCTTTCAGACAGCCCTGTGGGGCTCCCAGCCCGGGCAGACCCTGCTCTCTGTGGGATGATGGAGTCAGTGCGGTCCTTCCCCTTCCAGGCCGTGCTGCCTGTGGGACAGAGCATCTCCGCAGCAGCAGAGCTCCTTCCCGGCTCGCGTGCGCCTTCCTCTCCGCTCCTTTCCTTCCTCCTCGCGGCAGTTCAAAGGCAGGAGGAGAAAGCGGCAGACAAAAGCCCCGGCAGTCGCAGGCGGTGCGGGGAAGCCATGGCCCTGGCTGCTGTGCTGACTTGGTGCTTCCACTCGAGCGAGAAGGCGCCCGGGCAGGCTGGGAAGAGCTCTGCGGTTCGTGCTGACGAGAGCGGGATTAGCATAACAAAGGCTGGATTGTTCAGCACGCGTAGATAAGCTAAGAGATGCAGCAACACAGCAAATAGACTCTTTTCTTCCCCCCTCCTCATCTGCTCTTCCCTCTGTCCCTCGCTCGCTTCATTGCCAGGCTTCCCAGCACCTCTGACACGCTCCAGCTGACCGCGGCACCCAGAACCATCCAGGCACGTTCCCATCCCCGAGAGGATGCCCGTGGAAAGGCGGAGCTGCCGAGAGCATCTCCCTTGTCCCAAAGCACGGCGAGAAGGGGCAGCGACGAGGGGACAAAGGCCACCTTGGCGCGGGGGTTGGCCAAACTGGCCCAGTGTTTGAGGTGGCACAGCTGCACTCGAGGTGGCAGCGGGACGTGCTGCCAGCACAGCGTTTTAGGCAAAGGTCACCAGCCCACGGAGATACTTCAGACTGTACCTGGTGTCTTCGAACTGATTTCTNTACCTGGTGTCTTCAAACTGATTTCTGCACGCAGCAGCTCCTCTTCGCCTCGACGCCCTTTCAGCTTTTTATACATTTTTCATACATTTGCAGCCTTGTCGATTTTAAATATGTAGTTGTAACATTCCTAGTACTTTTCCTGCCCTTTCTCATAAGGCAACCCTTTCTGACGCATTCCTGAAATTCTGTTCAGTTTTATTCTTAAAAGGAGAATTCTTGACAAGGATATTTTGTTTTCCACCAGAACTTATGAGACAGAACAAGAAAGTAGGGCAAGGAAGCCCCTGGACCAAACCCAAAGGTGGGTTACTGGGGTGATTGACTTCCGACTGGATGTACTGGCTAGATACACTTAATAAGATTAATTAACTTTATATAAATTTTTTAGAAATCCTTTCTCATGTGCACAGAGCCATATTTGTGCACCTGAAAGCTTTTTTTAAAGAGTTGCTTTTATCTCCCCATTTTGACACCGTTGCAAGGTTTCTTCCCTTTTTTTTTATCGGCAACAACCTCCTGTGTTCCATCTCGGGCTGGCCTTGCTCAGGGGTTATCCCGTGTGGGAGAGCTTGGATTCTGCTCCTTGCTGCACCTCGATTATTCATCTAACACATTCTTCGGCGGCTGTTGCTCAATTCACTGTGAAACTGGGTGAGAATGCACAAAACAAAGGCGTTCTTGTCTAATTCAACTGCGTGTCTTCAGCAGAACAGGCTTTGAAAACGGCATTTTCCCAGAGAAAATTCCAACAGGATGATTTTTCCCGGTGGCTTAAATAGGGGGGGAAAAAAAAAATCAAAACCTCGGCATCTGTAATTAAATTCTTATCAGTGATAAACCCCAAAGTTTCCATTTCTTGGCTTAAGAGCTTTTATCAAGGGGACTGAATGTGGTCAGTGCTTGACCTCAAAAACCTCCCTCGAAATTCTCGCCGGGCTCTGGACCACAAATGAGCATGTCCAGGTTGGCAGACACCGTGCAGAGCTCGGTTTCATTCGCAGCCCTTCTCCCGAAAAGCTGTTTCATTAGGGAAGTGTCACCTGTCCTTCCCCGTTAATGCCAGAGACCCTGAGCGTTCATCTGGGAGCCGCGGGAGCCGCAGAGGTGATGTGTGCCCAATTAACTCCATCGGGTCTGGGCTTTCTTCTTTCCTAATACAAAGAAGAATCCCCACCACCGCTGCCTCCTCAAAGGGAACGAGGACGGGGTTTGCCAGGTGAGCGGAACTACAGAAATATCCTATTCCTTGTTGGGCCTTTAATGAAGCATTTACAAGATCAAGCAGGAAGAGGTGCCCTCCCCCGGCCTTCTTAAAGCTGTAATTAATTGCAAAGTAAGTAGCATATAATCGCTTTCCCAAGAGCACCCCGGAGAGCAGGGCGGTACCTCCACAAAGGTGCCGGAGCAAGCGCAAGTTAATTAACATTAGGAATTCAGTGGCTAATTGCATTGTTCTGACAGGGCAGCCCACCCTCCCCGCGGGGTGGCATTCCCGGGGTGTTTCATCCAGAACCAGGGGCTGCTCCTGGGTGAATCCCTCTCAGGAGGTGCTGGCAGCATCCCGGTGGCCCAAAGGACCATGCTGCAAAATCTGTCTTCTTTTGGGCCCTTCCTGCTTTCTCGCGGTGTGTCCCCTGAATTTAGGTGCCTTCTGGGCTGGGTGACACCTCCTCGAGCTCACACATCCATCCTTGAGCCTGCTTCCCTCCTGTGTGGTCTCTACTCTTTCTTGCTGGGTTCACAGCCTGGCTCAGAATTCCGAATTCCCGAATTCCCTGCTCTCCCTGTGCCCAGCCCACCTGGCGGCACTCACCTGGAGCACGGGAAGGACACAAAGGCAGCCGAGCCTTCGAGGACTGGAGGTTAATTCCCTCTGGGAACGCTCTTCCTGGGACTGGCCATCTCTCCATGGGCTGAGCAACAGCATCTGTGAAAGGAATGAGAGGGAGGTGTCTTCACAAACCAACTTGTGGGCCCGCTGGTAGGTAAAGCCAGATACCGAGAGGTGAAAAAAGCAACGGGAGGAACCATAAATTCCACAGGAGTTCCACGAATTGACGCAGATTGTTACTCATTCAAGGCCCTGGTAAATCCCTGGATTTAGAGAAAAAGAACAGACATGAGGAAGAAGAGAAGGGAGGAGGAGGTACCCATTAGAATGGAGGTCTGTGTGGGGTGATTTGGGAAGTCTGTAGCTCTCGAGTACCTCAGCCAGTGGGGAAAGAGAGAGGGAAATGTGGCTGGGAAGTTGGGATAAAAAGGAGGCTTTGTCCTCCAACAACTTGAGAGACCCCAGGGGAATGCCCCATGGCCTCTCCCTTTATTGGAAAAAAGCAATAAATGTCCTCTGTCTCCTTTTTGGACATAAACCTCTGGTGTTTGTGGATTAATTCTCCTGACAGCTGCGAAGGCACAGGGGATTGAGGGAGAAGTCTGGCTGTCCCTGGAGCTCTGTGCCCAGCCTGTCCCCGTTCTCCTCTCAGGGACAAAGCACAAACCCTTCTCAGTGACGAGGCTTTACGAGCCCATTTCTTAGATAACAGCACTTGCCATAACCTCTCCCCTGGCTCTTCTTCCTCTGTTATGTTGCTGCTAATTCTGGGGATATTTCTTCATCTCCTGACAGTCCAAATGCCGCAGCCAAGGTAATAAACAGCACATTAGTTGTGCTTTGTTAGAGGGAACGAGGCTTTCCTGATAAAGAGTCGCCGGGGCCGACAAGAGGAGTTGCTCCCCCCGGGCAAGATCTTCATCGTGTTAGGCTCGGAGTCATTTCCTCCTGCCCCAGAGCCTCCCTAACTCTGGGTGAATCCGGGATGGCCCCATTCCCACCCGGCGGTGGCAGGGGAAGAGCAGATCAGCACTGTGGGACAGGCCACTGGGTCTGTGAAAAGAGGAGCAGGACACGGAGGAAGAAGAAGCAGAGGAGAAATTGGGTGCCCCGAGTTGCCCTAGCATAAGCTGGGATGGCCAAGCTGGGCAAAGTTGGTTCTCAGAGGTGATGCCAGAGGCTCCATCCAGCCAATCAAGGACTCAGCAGTGGTTTGCCGACAGCCCTCAGGTTGCTTTTCCATGAATGTCCCCAGGACAGTCTCCAAGGGCACACAGGAAGTTCAGTTCCTGCTGGATGGCTTCAAAGAGGTTCCCCAAAGAGGAGCAGCTGGGTCTGTGCTGAGCTGAGCTATCTCCCTGCACTCACAAACCCTCACCCAGTGAGTGCCCCCACCCTGGGGTGGGGACAACGAGTGGCCTGGGGGACAGAGGGGCATTAGGAGTTGTCTGACTGGTGGGAGAACAAAGTCTTGAAGCTCATGTTTGAGTCTTGCACAAGTGCTGGGCAGACAGGGCAGTCAGGTGGGCTGGCAGCTCCTCACCGTGCCCTCAGAGGCAGAAAGTGAGTGGGTGTTGCAGAGAAATACCCACATGGCCCAATCCTGCCGATGTCACCACAAACCAGGCGCCTGCCCCTGGACTGAGATGAATTTCCTGGCCCTTCCCCTTCCCAAACCCCCTCCCTGAGCTGTCTCCCAGCCCCGTCCTGCCTGCCAGCAGTGAGTGAAGGCCGGAAGGAGGATGATGGAGTGTGCCAGGCACACGGGAAGGGAGAGGAGGCTGCTCCTTGGGTGGTCAGCGAGCCGTGCACTGCGTCCTGTCCTGGGGCATGTCCCTCACCGGACGGTCCAGCACAGCTGCTCGGGCTGCTGGCAGGCACACAGACACACTCCTGCAGGTGGAAACACATGAACACACTCAGGCCAGGATAGCTCAGGAGTTCAGCATCCATTGGAGACAAAGAGATGGGAGGGGGTCTTTGTATGGAGCATCTGAAGGTTTATTCCACATCCCAGAACAAAGTAGCCGAAGAACAGTGGAGGGCCCAGGGGTTTTATCTGGGGGTGGGAGCCGATGGGAAGGGGACAAAGAGGAGGAGTAAAGATTGGGGTACACAGTCCAATGGGAATACAAGGGAGGAGCGGCTGAAAGGGGATTCCAGGGAAGAAGGAACATTCCAGAACAGGGTTTGGGCAGAGATTACACTGCTTTGTGGAGAGAGCTTTCTCCTCACCACAGCCTGTGGGAGGTCACCTTACGCCTCTGAACTGTCCCACCAGTGGCTTGCTGGTTCAGAGGATGCAACCTCTCTGGTGGCCCCAGCCCCAGGCTGGGCCACTGCCACACTCCTTCATTTGGCCTCTCCCTTCCTGTTTGTGTTGGGATGTGTGGGAAATCTCTTCCCAAAGGGGCCTAATGTAGCAGAACCCTGGAAGGACTTCCAGGCTGCCCAGCGTGGCATTACCCCACCAGCTAATTAAAGTGGGGCCGTCCCAAAGTGATGACTTTGCAGGGAGGCTGCGGCTCTGAAAGAGATTGATGTTGCATGGCTTATCAATTTTCAATCTCAACACAGCCAGATATTTACCAGGCTGCAGAGAACAAACACTTGTAATATTTAAAGGGGGAAGTCTTTAATGAAATCCATTGCAGATCACCAATTTCTGTTCCCCTGGGCTCATTCCTTTCCTCTTCTTTCAGTCATTTTTCTTTTTTTCAGTCTTATTTTCTTTTTTCTTTCTTTTTTTTTTTTTTTTTTTAGCACACAATAGTCAATGAGGGAAGGAGAGTTTCATTTAAAATGCCGGTTTCCCTTCATCTCTCCCCCTCCTCTTTCCCTTCCGAAAGGTTTATGCATTTATTTGGATAAAAGGTTTTAAACAATAAAGAACTGTCTGCAGTAATTTGTGAAGATAATAGATTATCCTGGGAGGAGGCCTAGGTTGAAAAATTTCCCACTGCAGAATTCAGTCCTTGTCATTTAGTTATTTTATTAGGAAAGGGAAAGAAGGAGGGCAGGAGAGTCAGAGGGAGAAGAACACAATTGCTGGGCTGAATTATTTGCCGGAGTAAATCCTCCCATTTTTACGAGCGGCACCTGGATCTGGGCTTTTCCCACCCTCGCTCCTGGGCCAGGGCCACGCAATCAGCGCCGAGGGCTGCCAGGTAATTTTCCCAAAGTCACCTCGGTGGGAAATAGCTGCTGCCTCCAGCTCCGGGAGGGCAATTGGATACCGTCCGGGATGCAGAACACCGCCCAGCTTTCTCCGAGGAGCCCTCGGGACAAAGTGCCCGATCTCCGGAGCGGCCGATGGATGCTGGCAAGGGATGCTCCGGCTGGAACCCATCAGGCGCTCCCAGCCGGTCCCGAGCCTGCCGTTTAAAGCTCAGCTTTAGATTACAGGTCTGGGCTTAACGTGCTCATTAGCACGGCGGGAAGAGCGATTGTAATGAATCCGGGCTGCCTAAATCGCTAATCGATAGCGAGAGGCTTTGGCTGGTTCTCCTCAGCCCCGGCTCCGCAGCAGCTCCAGCCCCTGTCCCCGCCGCGTTAATAAACACACGCTGCTCCTGTCTGGGCCAGCGCCTCAGACTGACTAATCACCTCCAAACAACTTGTAAATGCATGGTTAATGAGAACCGCATGAATAATTGCTTTTTCATTCTCCTGCCTAACCAGGAAAAAAAAAAAAAAAAGAAAAAAAAACCAACCCAGAATGAGATTTCTTTCTCGGAGCGGCCCAAAATAGAAAGTTTTCCTGCAATTTTTTCCTTGCCGTAAAGGAGTTCGTGTGTGTGAGCCCTCTCCACCTTCTCAAAGCCTTTGAGATGAAATGGAAGAGTCAACATAATCCAAAATAAACCAGATTCCTGTTTGTTTTACACTCATTTTGCTCTCTTTTGAAAGTAGTCCTTAAAATTAGGTTGAGGCAAATGTAATCTTCGAGCAGTGTTTTGAATGGAAATGGTTTTATTTTCCCATTCGGGGAATAAAAGATCTCTTTGAAACCCTATGTGAAAATCTCCTGGCATAGAGAGGGAGGGGGGGAAAAAAAAGCGCCTTTTCTATCATTTATTAAAGATGTCTGAAAGAATCTCAGATCGCTGCATTCTTCAAACGCTGCTGTCACTCCTCCCGCAGCTCTGGCACTGGGAAGATGATGGGATTGGGGGGTGGGCTGACCCTGGCTGGGCCCAGAGCCGCTCTATCCCTGCCCTCCTCAGCTGGAGAGGAGAGAAAACACAAGGAAAAGCTTCTGGATTGAGATAAGGATAAGCTGGAAGCTTCTGGCAGCCACTCCTGCGTTCCCCCTCTGCCAAACCTTGCCACCCAAACCCAGCACAGATTGTGACCCACAGACCTCCAAGGGTATTTATACCTGTGGCTGCTGTGACATTTCCAGGGGATTTCTGGATTTACCAGGCTGGTTGCTGTCCCCTTCCAGAGACAGTTCCACCTCGGGAGCCTGTGAAGCAGCACGGCCTGAATGCAAATGGGATCTGGATCAGTTTATTTGCACTCGCTCAAACTTCTGCGAGCGTGTCTTGTTCTTCTTTAATGGTAAATTTGGGGTTGGCTTCTAAAACCAATCCCTAATTGAGTGAAAGAATTTCAAGGAGCTACAAATACCCTAAACCAACCTAGTTTGCAGCAGCCTATAAGCCCGTTTTGCATTAAATCAGGCTTTTTCTGTAAATGAGACCTTCACTATAATTGCTCTGTAGCAGCTTATTCTGATTTCTTCGCCTCTTTGGCTTTGGTAATTTGTCTTCAGCAAAACACTGAGGACGGACAAACCCCAGGGGAAGGCAGGGGACGCTCAGCAGGACAAGCCGTGCTGGCACAAGCTGTTCCTTCCCTCCTCCCATCTGCCTAGCTCCTCACCTGTGGGAATTCTGAGCCCAGCCCAGCATCTCCCGAGTCCCCAGGGGCTGGCTGGCTCTGGGAATGGGGTCTCGGGGACTCGTGTGGGGTGTCAGGGAGCCTGGTGGCTCCAGTGCCTGCAGCACCATCCGCGGTGGGGTGACGGCAGGGAAGGGAGGGAAGGCTGGGAAGGTGGGGCTGGAAAATGAGTTCTTTTAATTCCAGCAGATGGGAGAGTCCTGCCTTATCAAAATTCACCTCGGGGCTGGGTTCTCACAGCTCCTCGCCCCCAGCAGCCCTGGGGGATCTCTCAGGCACGTTGCAGCCCTTGTGCTATGTACCGAATGCATCCCCTGAGCGCAGGGTGTGAATGGGGCTCTGTGCCCCCCAAAAACACCTGGGCACACCTGGGCACATCTGGGCAGCCACATCCCCACCTTGGTGTCCCAAAGGCAGAGCTCTGCCGGGATGTGCCTCCTCACACCTGAGAGGAATTGCAGGATTCGTCTTTACAAACAAGCTGTGGGTCAAAATCAGCACCGAGAGATAAAAGAAAGGATGGGAAGGATTCCACTGATTGATGAATGGAAAAAAATATATTTGCCTTTACAAACAAACTGTAGGTGTGCTGGTAAATGAAACTGGATATTTGAGAGATGGAATAAACAGTGGGGGAAAACCATGAATTCCATAAGAATTAATAATTCAAGGCGGGGATTATACATTAGAGGAGAGTCTTAGGTATGAGGTGATTTGGGAAGTCTGTACCTCTCAAGTACTTCAGCCAGTGGGGAAAGGGAAAGGGAAATGTGGCCAGGAAATTGGGATAAAAAGGAGGCTGCGCCCTCCAAAAATTTGAGAGACCCCAGGGGAATGCCCCATGGCCTCTCCCTTTATTGGAATAAAGCAACAGGACTCCTCTGTCTCCTTTTTGGACATAAACCTCTCTACTTGTGGATTAATTTTCCTGACACACCCACTGCCCTGACAGCCATGGGGAGAGACCAGGCAGCTGCAGGAACTCCCCAATGGAAGGATCAGAAGGAGAACAAACACAGGAGACAGAGAAATCCATGCACTAAACACAACCAGACATTGGCAGGGATGGCACTTCCATGACCAGCCTGGGGTTCTGTATCCAGATTTGGGGTGATGGGGCTGTGGTTCCACCTATTTGTGTCCCTGCACAGCCACCCAGGAGATCCAGTCCCTAACAATAATCCAGGGGGATTGAGGGAATTGCAATCCCAAATAATCCAACGGGGCAAATCCAGAGGGCCAAACCCTCCTGGAGGCAGCTGGAGAATTAAGCAACACCCAGCACAGCGCAGTGAGCACAGCTGGGCTCTCCCAAGGAGTTCAGAGCTAATTCCACCTCTGCACTGAAGACTTTCGATGACTGTTAATGAATTTAAACGATGGGGATTTTCTCTTCATGCTTCATTGCATATGCTCCTCACATTAAGATGCTAATTAAGAATCCATCAGCCCAAGCTGGGAACGATGTGGACACTGAGCAAAGTGGAGCTGTGACAGTGGCTTTGGGGCTACTCAGTGGGAGTCTGATAAATTATTTGTTTCCACAAGACTGCTCTGCACAGGTCCCACAGGGAGCTGAGATTTGCTGTGGCTCTCATGTCTCCGTTCGATCCCGCTGGGATGTCTGAGGGATGCTTGGGCAGCCTGGGCTGTGTGTATGAGGAAAAGAGGGTTGTTTTAGGGCACGGAGAACAAATCCCTCAAGGACCAATGAATATAAACTCCCCGTCACTGATGGAGAAAGTCCCTGAGCAAACTGTCCCCAGCGAAGTGCTGGAGTCTGTGAGATATTCTGGGTAACAGCACCATTTTCTGCTTTTCTGGTGTGTTTTCCACGTTTGGACACATCTGCTCTGGGCAGGTGATGCTGTCATGGTATTTTCAGGTGGTTCAAAGCAAGGCCTTGAATTATTTTGCTGGGTTTTGTCTGCTTCTGGTTCCAAGGATGCTTCCCAGGTGCTGACATATCCCACCTAAAGCATCCTGTGTGTGAGGAGGGTTTGGCACTGGGATGTCAGGGCATTCCAGGTGGAAAATTCCCCCCTCTAATCCACCAGACCCTGTCAGGATATCTCAATAGCAATGGCTGAGAAATCACTTCTAAAACCCAGGCTGAGCCGAAGTCTGCGACTGCTTCTTAAAAGTCAAGGGGAGGGCGAGAGAGAAGAAAAGGTTTATAAATCATGAAACCTATTAATCTAATCCTAGAACAAATTTACCAATTCTAAAATGGATTTTCAGAGATGATGGGGAAAAAATGGATTTTGCAAATCTGAACAATTAGTCCTTCTTAAAGAGCTTCTTGCTTCCCCAGAGCAGCTTTGTGCTCGGGACAGTTTGGTGAGAGATTGTTCCCGGCTGCCTGTGGCCTCTCATTATGAGAGGGATTGCAAATGCTAATTCTGGGGCTGAAAGTCTGCTCAAGCATTGTCAGCGGTGTGAGGAAATGAATTCTTACACTTAACCGCTTCGCTGCTGCTCTGCTTCCTGAAGGAAATACCTGTAGCTTCAAGTGATTTCTGAAACAGTGGTGGCACAGCTGAGATCTCAGGCTTGATCCTAGTGATCCCCAAACCTCAGGAAAGCACCACCCTCCCCAGTTCTATCCAAATTTTGGGTAGTCACAGCTCCTCTTCACTCTTGGCTAAGAGAAAAGCTTTGGTGCTGGTGTGGTCACTTCAGATCAGTTCCTCAGAGGTTTTTCACACCGTCACTATTTTTGTGGCACCCATCCAAAAACTAGAAGAGCAGGGGGGAAAAAAAAAAAGGCTGGCCCGAGGAGCGAGGAGCTTGTTTTGCAGCAGAGCCTCTTGGCTTATTAAGCTCAGCAAAACAGAAGTTGAGTGGGCACAGAGAGGATCACTCCCTCCGTGCACATCTCAGTGCGGGGGGAGAAGGACGCAGACGCTTAAGCGGAAAATTGGCACGGGGCGGGGAGGGGGGAAACAGGCAGGGATCCGCTTCAGATGGCAATTTAGGAAAGGTTCTGCTGGCAGAGGAAGGGAGGTGGCTGTCGTGGGTCGTGATGGCCCATGAGGGAGGTGCAATATCAGTTCTGGGCTCCTGCACTGCACGGGGCCAGAGGCGGCGGACGTGGATGGAGGCAAGCGCGGGACACGATCCCAGCTGCTGCTGGGAGTTGTTTATCTCGGTGCTGGTGGAATATCCAGGGCCCAGTCGGTGAGGGAATTATGGAGAGGCCGTCCTTGTGTATGACAAATCAAAAGGGACGCGAGGAATTAGGGAAGGGAAACGTTTATTTTCTGGCTTTCGAATGCGCGTCGCACCCAGTTGAGAACAAAATTAATTCATCCATTAAAGGCACTCGCTGTGGCAGATGAAGTGGCAGAGCCAGATCGGGGGCGGCTGCTGCCTCACTGGGGGAGGCTGAGGGCACTGGTGGCACAGCAGGGACCAGAGCAGGCTGGGATGGAAGCTCAGCCAGGAGATGCTCCCAGCCAAGGAACCCCGAGGGGGAATTTTGTCTCCATCAAGTTTACACAAGAGGTTTTTTCTGTCTTTGCTGCACAGCTGCTCGAGGTGTCTCAGATATTTGGCTCCTGGGGTGGCTGTGGGAGCTCCCACCTTTTCCTTTCCTGTTTTCAGTCTCAGAGAGAGATGGTGCTGGGTGCTGCCTCCTCGCTCCTGGGGGGTTATTCCCTCTTCAATGGAGGCCCTTCTCCTTGTGCCAGCACAGCAAACCTTTCCAGGGCTTTGAGGACAGCAGAGGTGCAAACTGTCCTGTGCGAGGAGTTCTGCCAGCTCCCAGCTCAGGACCCATCCCACCAGGAAAGCGGTGCAGGCTCCATGCCCTTCACAGCCCCTCTTCCTTCAGGGATCCCTGGTGCTCAGCAGCCCTGGCGGCCTCCACACATCCCCACTGCATCCCTCGCAGCACAGGCAGGTCCCACATCCCTCTCCGAGTCCCCCAGAGCTGGGATCATGGAGCAATCCAAGCTGAGGAGCGGATCCTGACACCCTCCTGGTTTTCCCAGCTCTCTGGAGGCGGCGATGGGGATTTACGGGAGGCACCTTGTGCTCCTTTGAGAAGCCATGAATTGTGCAGAGAGTCGGAAACCAGGTCTCAAATGTCCTTCAAAGGCCAGCTACAGCCTCACCTGACTGAAGCCAATCTCCCAGCCCTCTTGGCAGCTGGAGTGAAGCTGAGTGCCACTGGCAGATCTTTTCTCTCTGCCAGGCATTCCTTGTATCCTTCTGGAGCAGGCAGGGTAGTGGTTCCTCACCTGGCAGCGAGGCTAGGGCAGCACACTGGGCAGGGCCAGCTCTCTTTGGGGACACAAATGTTCCCAAGTCCCCCCTCCCACAGCTGGGGACTGCCCCCGGAGCCCCCAGACCCAGCATTTTGGGGACGCAGCCCAGCTCCCAAGCAGCCAGAAACACTCACTCCTGGCTGGGTGACAGCTCCGTGGAGCCAAGCAGGGCAGCAGAGGAGCTGGAGCTGCACAATGCAGGGAGAAGAGCGTTTTGGAGGGTTTGCAGTTTCCCCGAGAGAAGCCTCTCACGGGTCAGAAGTTCACGGCTACAAAAGACGGCCTGGTTGGCGCCGTGCTTCTGGATTCCTCTCACACGGCGAGGGCTGTGAATGATGTCTTCTGTCAGCCCCAACTGGCGAGGAGATTCTGCCTCGTCCTGGCAGACAATGGCCTGGCTGAAGTTATTCATGACTTCATCAGCCCTTGGCCAGACTGCAGCCCTGCCAGAGCTGAGCCCCAGCCAGCCCCAGGCTGTGTCAGCGCCGAGCCTGAGCTGCTCCTGCCCTTCAGGTGTCCAGATCCGCTCAGGACAGCCCAGATCCACGTTCTGTGCGGTGCCAGGAGGGGGCAGCCCCTGCGCTGGATGGGAGCTGGGCCAAAGGCAGAAAATAAATCTGTAAATTTGTAATCACCGAGAGCAGCGCGGAGGTTCTGGTGTTGAAGCTGATCCTGAGTTTTCCCGTGAGGAGAGTCCAGGACCCACGTGTGGATGCACTAAGCCTTTCCCTCTGTGTTGTGGCCACTGCAGCCAGGCAGGACCGCCAGGATCTTCACTGCAATCCTGCTGCCACTGTTCTTTTGTGAGCTCTGCCCCCAGACATTCATCACTGCCAGCAGGCAGGGAAGTGGGAGCAGCTAACGGGGAACGGAGCTCTCCTGCTCAGCACCGCTTGTTTATTCGTCGCTGCCTCTCCCTCAGCCCCACGGGGCTTTTCATCTTGGAGGCAGGAGAATCCTTGCACACTCCAGCCTCCAAAGGATCCCCAGGCACGCTGGGAACCAGCCACCTCTGGCTGTTTTGTTCCCAGCTCTGAATGTGTGCTCGGAGAGAGGGAGGATGTGTGATCTGAGAGGAGAAGGGGGCTGTGATTCTCCCGCTCCTCCTTTGGCGCTCTCCACACAATGTGCAAGGGAAAAACAATTTGTGCAGAAGAAACAGGAGCAAGGAGCTCCACGGTGCTTGCAGGGAACAAAACACACCGGGGGAAAAAAAGGCTTTTGAGGAAGTGTCAGGCTGGGAAGAGGGGGCAGAGCTGATAATGTGCGGAGCTGGATGGAGACTGCAGCAGGGAGACAGGCCCAGCTGGGAGGGCACTTCAGGATCTGTGTTTAATCCCGTGGGTGCAGGATGTTCCTCGAGCAAGGAGAGGGAAGTGTGAATGGGATGACAGCTGGGAGCAGAGAGGGTTTCTCCTCTCACAGGGCGCAGTCTGGCACTGCTGAGGGTGGCACATGCACCTCCTTGGGACAAGGGACAGCAAAAGGGACAGCAAAAGGGACAGTTTCCTTTCCTGCCTTGAAGGGACCCACTCTGATCAGGGCCCTGCTGCTGCCCCATGAGCAGTCATCACATTTTGGGGGATAAAAACAGACCCACACTTCCTTTTGTTCTCCATCTAGGACCAGGAACAAGGCACAGCACGCGTGGGTCCCTGGGGAGGGGACAGGAGTGTCCCTGCAGTAAGTGACACCTGACCATGCCTTATTAAGTAGCCATCGACCAGCTGGCCCTGCCCACGGTAATGAGAATGGGGTCGATGCTAATTAGTCCATTTGCATCCAGGGCTGGATGCCTGTGCGTGTGAGGGGGTGCCAACGAGGCTCATCTGGTGCTTTAATGGAGCTTTAATTCAGCCTCTGCATTCCCTTGCACTCCTTGGACACCCCAGCATCACCCCCCAGATCCCCTTGTCCCAAATTTCCTCGGTTAGAGGAGACAGTAAAGGCCTGGAAAAGGACGAAGAGATGAACTCCCAGATTTTTGCCTCATTTGCAGCCCAGGTTTGGTGCCTTATCTCCAAGCAGCGTTTCCTGATCCTGCAAGCAGAGAGGCCCCAGCAGCCTCTGGAGGAACACAAACAAAATCTGTGCACCTTGGCCACCGAGATTTCCACTCAGTGCTTCTCCCTCTCCGTCCCCACCCAGGGTTTGATTCAGACGCTCTCAGGGGAAGCAGTCCTGCTCCCTGGGATCCTGCAGGGATGCCTGGTCCGCTCCAAGACTCTGGGATGACCTTCCTTGGGTGAGTTCTGCCTTTCTGCACTCGTGGTGCTCACACGTGGCCCAAAGAGCTCCTCTGAGCTCCCTGCAATGGGTTTCCATCAGCAGCGGCTTCTATCTGCAAAGCAATTGATAACAACAAATAATTAAAAATGCATTTCTCTTTCAGCAGCCTCTGGGTGCTGTCTGTAGCAAAAACGAGAGCTCGTCAGTATGGAGGCCCATAGGAAAACGTGGTTTTTTTCAGCTGTGAAGTGCTGCTCCTGAACCCTTTTATATTCTGGCCTGTGTCCATCTCGTCTGCTGCTGTTCCTCAGGTCAGAGGCTGCATCTTCTCTGGTTCAGCACCGTGGGATGCCAAGTGCAGGCAGTTTGTTGTTACTTTTCCATGCTGTTTGCTTGCTGGCTTGATTTTGGAGCTGAAATGGCGTGAGGAGGGGATGGAAAGGCTCTGCTCTTAAATAATTCCCTGTGTAGATGGGCTTCTTCTGGAATGGGAATGGGCTTTCCTGGTTTAGCTGACTCCACTTCCAGCTCCAACCGGCTGCTTTGCCTGGAGCCGGAATGTTTGTGAGGGGTGGTACCGCAGGACAGCTCACAGGGGCTCCATCCCAAAATTCCAGCCTCCTTCGCTGCAGTGTTTGTGGTCAGAGCTGACCAGGGGCAGCTGGGGAGCTCTCTGAGAGGACGCCGACCCCACTCTCTGTCCTCCAGCATTTCTGTGGCCGTTTAGGGCATTTATTGATCAGCTTTTAGAAAAAAAAAAAAAATGTCTTTTGCAGAGGTGGTTGCGCTGCGCCGGGGGGGTGACAACATCTCCCACGCTGTGTCCCCACACCAGGCAGACCCTGTTGACCTAAACACGGATCCACCACCCGCTGGAATGTCCTTGCTTCTCCCCCCGTGTCCCATTTCCCACCCTGGCGCTGCCGGGGATGTCACTGCTGGGGATGTCACTGCCGGGGATGTCACTGCCGTGCCACCAGCATGTGGTGCCCATGGGGCTTCGAGCTCTCCCTCCCTCCCTCTACAGAGGAGTCCTCAAAGGGGCCGGGGGCACAGCAGGGCCACGTCCCCTGCCCCGGCCCGGGGTGCAGTCCGCGTCTGCAGGATGCTGGGTGCCACTGGGTGTCAGTAGCATCCCACTTCCCGGCCGCTCGTGGCCGTGGAGCCGCGGGGATGAGTTTTCCTCCACGGAGAGCAGCTCCATCCCTGCGGAGAGGCAGCTCCTGGCAGGGCAGGGCGGCACAGGACCCGTCACTGGAGCTGCTGGTTGTTGGCTGGGTTTTCCCAGCCCGTGGAGCTCCAGGGAGGGGTGGCACCGCTCCAGGAGCTGCAGCTGATCAGGGATACCTCGCAGAGCTTCAAATCCTCGTCAAGGGTTGAGTGCTTCTCCTGGCTTTTTTTTTTTTTTGGCCGGGGTGTTTCCTTCTCACAAGTGCTCCCAGAAAATGGGATTTTCTCCAAGCCACCTCTCTTCCTCCAGCCCTGGCTCGGCTCTGAGCCTGTCCCTGCACTGTCTGTGTCGCCCCTGGCACCCCACACTCTCCTCACCCACTGCTCAGCCCGGAGGGCTGCTGAGCTTCTGATCGTGTCACGTTTTTTTTTTTCCCCATCCTTTAAAAGTTACTAAAATGAAGATTTTTTGCAGGGATGTATCACGGGTGGGGTGACATTTCTGGCTCAAAGCAGACGGAATGCAAGGTCCTGTGCCCCAGGACAGCCAGTGAATCCATAACCCCAGCACCCAGGGAGAGCACGGAGCTGCCAGCTCACCCTCATGCACAGTCCGGATCTGAGCCCCTGCCTTCTGTTGTGTGCAAACCTGACCAAAAGGCTGCTCCTGGTGCAGGTTCTTCAGTTCCTCCTGGTGAAGATTTCCATCTGCTGTTAATAATTCACCTTCCCTGGGTTGAAGTGAGGCTGTCTCCAAACCTACGGCTCTGCCTTTCATCACCAAGATCAGATCTGCTCCTCCCTGCTTTCCCTGTCTCCCTGTGACTCCCGTGTCCTCCTGCATCCACCAGGCTGTCCAGGGATGAGGGATCTCTCTCCTGGGTGCACAGAATACTTGAAGGCTCCTCAGTTCTTAAAACAGAAGGGGAAATGTCCAAGGAATCCAGAATAATGCTGGTCCCTGCTGGACAGCAAGTTCCTGGGTGCAGATTGTGCAGCCTGTGGGGTCTCTTGCCACATCTGGCCATGGATGGTGGGATTTCCCCTGGACAATTCCCACCCTGGGATGCGTTTCCTTCATCAGACCTGCACAGGCTGTACTCACCCAAAGCCAGGAGGGCGAGCGGAGTTCAAACCCAGCCCTCCACCCACGCACAGAGAGTGAGGAACCCCCATCTCCTCCCCCCATCAGCAGGCCCCTGCTTTTTCCCAGAGCTCCTGGGGATGGAAATGCCCATCCCTACACCGACTGCTTCCCAGTAACTGCTGTGCAATGCACTTTCCAGGGCCATTATTCCTTGGCTGCCGATCCCAGCCAGGCACTCAGCTCGGGGAGTCAATGGGGGCTGTGCTGTGAGGAGGACAAGCCCCACTGATCCTTTTCCGTGTACACAAGGCCTCGATTAAAGGGTTCAGGGTTAACTCACCGGTGAGGGGAAGGGAAGGGCTAAAAGCCCTGCTTGGAGCTGGGCTGTGACACTCAGGCCGGACACTGAGCTGTTCTCCTGCTGGCAAATCCTCCTCAGCAAACCAGAGGTGTTTGTGCCTCTCCGTGCGAGGAGGAAAAGAGCTCAGTGAGCAGCTGGGAGGGCAGAGGAGGAAGAGTCTGGCTGGGCCCTCGCAGCTCCATCGGCAGAGTCAGGACCCATCAGCCGAGGGGGGATTGACTCCCCCTGTGCTGAACTTGCAGTGATCTCAGTTCAGAGATGCAGAGCCGTGGTTTGATGCCCTCATCCCACACCAGCCCGGTGGAGAACAGCACAGAGAACAAACTGTTGCTGAAAGAGCTCCCTGCATCCCTCAGCTCCTCCTTCCGGGCTTTGTACTTCCCTTTTCTGTTTGCTTCACTTCAGCAGCTTCAACAACCAGAACTGCAAACTCTTGGTGGGCTTCTTTTTTTCCTCCTGGCCCAGAATGTTTCAAACTCCATTGTTTTTCTGGAAACAACTATTTATTTTCCTCTGCTGTTGCTTTCTGCTTTCATCTCTTCCCCGTTCAAGTCAGCAGTCCCCCTTCTTGCGAATCTGGCTTCCCCTGAGACATTGCTGATTTTCCATCCCCTTTTCCACACTGTCTCCTGGCAGCTGGATAATTTTCCAGCCTTTCCTTTCCTCATTCCCAGCCCTTCACATTTATTTTCAGTGGGACCCCTGGGTGAGGCACTGCCTCCCTTACCCCACCCTTACCTTGGCACAGAGTTTGGGATCGAGGGAAGTTTCATCCTCTGGGGTGGAGGGATGGAGTCCCAGGCTCTCAAGGAGGACGTGCCCTCCTGGGATTAAATCCCTGGGTGGTGGAGCTGCCCCCTCGAGCCCTTTTCAAGTGTTTGCTTTCCCTTTTTCTTGTCCCTCCCTTGATTTTTATTTGTGGACCTCGTTTCTCCCGATTAACCCCGGGGCCGGCGCGGCTCCTAAGAAAGATGCTCTCACTTCATTAAGAGATAATGGAAGCTGTCAGAGGTTTGAAGGATTGCACTCGTGATGGGAGCAGGAGAGGGAAGAAATATATTCACAGCAAAGTTACATTTTCATGTAAATTGTTTAAAGATTTAAATGGTTTCTATTAGGAAGGGTCAGCGGGGCTGTGCAGAGGCCTAAATTAGTCCTTCTGTGCAGAACTATAATATTGTCTATAAATGAAAAGGAATAAAGGAAGCCGTTAAATTTTTTTTTCTCATTTCAGCTCACATTTTTCTCCCTCTGCCTTTCCAGCAGCCTTCCCCTGATTTTCTTTGGTTTTTGGCTCTTCCTGTTCTCATCTTCAGGCTGGACTTGGTGATTTTGCTGCGACCTGGCCCTGCCTGGAGCCGAGTCCTGCCCAGGCAGTCGCTGCTCCAGCGGTCCCCAAACACCTCCTCGCAAATGCAAATGTGCTGCTTTGGGTTTCCAGGCACACAGCTGCCCCACGGGGAGCAGGAGGCCCGGGTGATCAGTTAATTAGTTAATGACTATCCCAAGTGGGTTGTTGCTTCGCCCGCTGACATGTTAGGTGGAGTCACCGCTCCGTTTCTTCGCTCCGGGCTGGTTGGTAATTCATCCACAAACACATCTTCATATAAATAATCACAAGACAGCAATTTGCTTGGGTATCTGCAGCTGAGCATGTTTTTGCACACACCAGCGCCTGGATAAATGCGATGGCACCTGTGGGGATAAGGCCTCTCCTCCCCGCTCGGATCCCAGCCCTGCTCCCGATCCTGCCTGCTTCCAAAGGGATGCTGCTGCTTGGGGAGAAGGGGATTTGCCTTCCCCTGGGAGCACTCTCTTAGGGGTGGCTGCCTGTGCAGTCTCTGCTGGCTTTGCACACACGTGGGGCTGTGCTTTGCCCTCGAAACACTCCTTAGCAGGAGGTTTCACCTGCCAACACACGAGGCAAAACTCTGGAGATGCCTTCCCCTCACCTGTGCCCCCAGTGCTCCGTCCATCCCTGACATTCCATGTCTCTCTGTTCCCAGCTCTCTGCGTGCCCTGGAGCAGCGATGGGAGGGTTAAACCACCTGCTCCTCGCTGCATTCCCACCAGGGCCGCAGGCCAGAGGAATAAAAGAGCTCTTGGGCGGTCAGTGATCTCATTTTTCAAGGAGCTGGATGGACTTTTCCCTTCGGAGGGCAGGAGCAGAGCAGTGAGGCAGAGAGAGGTGTGTGCCGTGTCCTACAGCAGTCCCCGGAAGGGTGCCCTGATCTGCGGGCTGGAAAACCTCCTCTACTCCTCTTTCAGCAGAGTTCAGCCCCCTGGCCCATCCCTGCCATGCAGAGCAGCAGAGATCAAACTCATCTCCGGGCTCTGGAGGCTCGGCTCCAATTACGGGAGGTGAGGCACTCGTTGCTCTTCACACACGTGCAGGAGTCCTCTGGGGGTGGGAGGTCTTTGGGGAACAGCAGGAGGGAGATGGATTTGTGTGCAGATCACTGGGAAGGCAGCAAAGGCAGAGGCTAAAAAGCCGTGGCTGAGAGGAGGGAACTCTTTCCGTGCTGGGTTCTGAGGGATTTTGGCAGAGGCAAAGCTAGGCCAGCCTGCTGGTGGAATAACAGGTCTCCAGTTTTGATCTCGGGAAAGAAAGAGATGCCTTTTGCAGTTTGCAAGAGCTCAGGAACAGGCCTGCCTTTCAGGAAGAGGAAATCCAGAATCCCGAGCCAATTTTGAGCTGGTTGTAGAGCACAGAGAGAGGCACACCCGAAATGCCCGCCCCAAATGACAGCACCACCCTAAAAAAGGCAGCTTGCAGCCAGCTGATTCTGGGGTACAGAGACTGCTCAGGATCTCCTGGTCCTCAGCCTGGAACTCCCCTCAGTGACACAAAACATCCTCCCCTTCCTGAGCACATCTGGCTTCTTACTCAGCTCCTCATCCCCTGCTCCTCTGAACTGCAGGGTGTCCCACAGATTTGTTCTTTTCGTGGTGAAGGATCCTCTAATTCCAGCTGAAGGACATCCTTGGGCTCTTTATCTCCATCTCTTTGACTGCCAGCCTCAAATAACTCTTTCCTCTGTTCCCCCACGCGTTCCTCTCCTAGCTCTCTGTCAGGCAGCAGCTCCATCCCTTCTCTTTGCTCTCCACCTTTGGCCAGACCCTTGCAGGTCCTCCAGGAAGGATCTTCACTCCACTGTTGTCCCAGCTGTGGTGGTTCCAGTCAATCTCTGGTGAGTGTGGTTGGTTCAGGACCCCAAACACAGCTTTTCTCTAAAGGGAACATTCCAGAACCTCCTGCTCTGGAATTTGCCTTTCCCAGAGCCACATTATGAGGTAAAGATGAGACCCTACTAGCTAGGGCTTGTCCACAAAATGACTCCATCTTCATAGAATTTTTCAGAAGGCTTTATTTACATCAAGAACAGAGATTAAACCTTTTCTCTTTCTAGCCATGTTAGCTGAAGGCATCGTCTCTCTGTCTGTGACTGTGTCTGTATGTCTCCAGCACAGTCTCACAAATATGAAAACAAACAAAGACAAAACTCTTTCATTGGTCAAGGAGAGCACCTTACCAAACCATCTTTCATTATTTACATTCTTCTCTTAGGAACTTACAGAAGTTCCCTTTTAGAAATGGAGTAAGTGTTACATTTCAAGACAAGTTAAAAAAGGAATTGCTTTCTCCAGCTTTTTGCTGGGATCTCTCTACGATCCACTAAGGAGTCAGCACCACAACATTACAGCAGAGATTTATGTTTGTCTCTGCCTTTCCCTTCCTTGCCTCCAATGTCTGAGCTCCCAGCTCAGAGCAGAAGCTCCTTTCACAGGAGTTGCTGCTCCTCAAGGTCACCCAATTTCTCCCACGGGAGGAATAGATTTCCTTCAGCTTTGGGGCATCAGCAATCTTCCTAAACCCAATCCATCTCTCTGTGCCAAATCCATCAACGGAGATGCCAAAGAGATGAGTCCCTGGGCCATTGCTTGAGGAACTCTGCTTGTTCTGGTGGAATCCAGCTCCCGCTCTGCAGAGCCCACATGGATTAGCTGTCCCAGGGTTTCATGCCTAGAAGAGCAGATCCCCTTTTCCCAGAAGGGTGCACTGGGCTAGCACTGGTGTCCTCACGGGGGAGTTCAAGGCCTGCCAGAAAAATCTCATTTCCACCCCAGCAACAGCAGCCCTGGGTTCCTGTCACCAACTCTCCCAAGGTGGTTTTGCTCCTAGGCTTCTCAGGAGAGGAAATTTTGGCAAATCCTTCAGGCTCTACCTCATTTTTGGCTTGTTACTGCAGAGTGTGGCCTTGTGGCCATCGGGGGGATGCGTTTGAACAACACGTGACACATCCTCCAGAAAGGCTTATTATTTTGGGCTCTGTTCTGTGCTCTCCTCCAAAAGTGGCTGGAAAATGGAAGCGAACTCCTGAGGTCAGGAGAAAGGCTCTTGAGCTGTCACGATTACTCTGCCCCATTTCCCCGAGCGTGGGAGCTGTGTTTGGTAAACTCCAGGCATATGCTCCCAACTCCCAGTTTGTCGGATGCAGGAAAAGTCCTCATTGCCACCTTGGTAATTTCGTGTGCTAATTCATCCCAAATAGCCCCGGCCACTGACCTGCTTTAATTCCTCCTTCCATTTCACTGAAATGCCATCAACTTCTGATCGCTGGCCCCACGATTATTTTCTAGGTCAACCTCTTCCATAGTGTCTTCACATTCCCTGGAATCCTACTAAAATAGCCTCGTGTCGTCCTGGATCAGTAACCATTTGGAGACAAAGTCTGTTTATTATCATGCTCAGGGATAAGTGGTGCCTGCAATAAGCAACATTTGCTCTGCAATCTGTGCCTCAAAAAATTAAAGCCTCCATGATGACTCAGTCCCAGTCTGGCTGCGGAGATCTAAACTCAGGCTCCAGCACGACCTACAAACTCCTCGCAGAGCTCTTTTCCCCAAACAACTTTTATTTTCGCCAGCCTCACCCATCCTTTTCCTTCTGGGCTGTCCTTGCCAGAGTCTGATTCCGACAATCTGATCCCAGTTCCCGTGTGTGGAGGCAGGAATGGTGATTATGGGATATCTCCACATCCCTCTGTTTCTCCCCGAGCTCTCCCGAGATTTGTCAGCCCTCATGTCAGCACTCAACACCCAGACCTGACCAGGGGGGAGTTTGCTCTCTGGAAATAGCTCAGCATCCTCAAACCTTTCTCGAGGATCAAGCCTTGACGAGCCTGTTGGATTGCAGGAGTAGCCTCTGACAGTCACTCAGACCTCCCTCAGAACTCCCTCCAGCCCGGGCTGGCACCTGCAATCAGTTCCTTTGGGGTTCTGTAGTTGTTACTGTCCCGAGGCAAAGCACAGCCAACAGCTTTTAGCTTAAATTGTTCTTTTTTCTTCTGTTTTTCCTTGCAGACCCCACAGCCTTCTGCTCTTTGGTCCCACATAAGCAGTAGGCTCAGCATGCCTTCCTACAAGTCCCCCCTCACTGATGCCCGCCTGTTCCCAAGGTTCTGCAGGACTGCTTTCTCCCCCCCATCTGGTTTTCCTCCTGTTTTCTGCCTGTTCCATTTTCCCTGAGCAGCATCCCATCCCTCTTTGGCTTCAAACCATTGCGCTCTCCACTGTCTCTCCCTCTTTTCTGCTGAGCTGCTTTCGCACTCCTATTCAGCAGATCCTGCCAGGCTGGGGCTGGGATCTTTGGATGCAAACACTTCCATTCAGGAACTCATCTAAGAGCGGCACAGATGCTGAGCCCCCGGAATCCTATTTATTCCTAGTTGATTTGGGGGGCATTTCTTCTCATTGTCGCAATTTTTCCAGACTGAAGCAGTGAAAAATCTCCCAAATTCCCTCCCAGGTGCTTTCACGTGAGATCTCCTGCTTGCTTTCTCCTCCCTTTCACATTTTTTATTTCCCCACTTGCACTCGATGCTTTTTCCAACACATTTTCCCCCAGCTCAGCAGCTGGAGAGGATGCTTGGGGAAAGGGCTGTGGGTGGCAGCCCAGGGTGTGGAGGAGGAAGTTTTCCTTTATTCCTGGCATGCTGGGCGGGCTGAGAGAGAGGGATGGAGCTGGATGGACAAGCTGGTTCGACTGGCGATGGACAGGGACTGTTTGAAGGGACATCCCAAAGAGCCAACACCACCCCATTCCTTCCTCCCACCCCCCTTCATCCCTCGGCTCACAGCACCTCTGAGCTCACACCACGTCTCCGCTGAGCCCCGTGTCATGGAAGGACACCATCAATATTATATTTTTTGCAGACATTATCTCAGAGTCAGTTCACGCCTTGTTGCAGGTCGGGCACGCGGCCGCCTGCGTGATCCTCCAGCCTTTCGCGCTCTCCGGCGCGCCAGGAAACTTCTTCAGCTCCTCCACGGCCTCTCCGCAGAGCTGGCGGAACACCGGCAGCCTCCTCTTGGAGCCGGGGGAGCCTCTCACATCCATGGCTTCCACCTCCACGCGCGCGGAGAAGGTGAGGAAGGCGGGGAGGTGCCGAGGAAGAGAGGAATCGCAGTCTTCATCTGTGCTGAGGTAGTGCTGGGCTGTAGGGTGGCGGGACGCGGGGCCTTGGGGGACGTTGCTGGCGCCGGCCCCGTCCAGGGGGTGGGACGTGGGGATGTTCCTGCAGCTCTCCAGGAAGATGTAGCGGATGTCCCTGGAGGTGTGGTAGGGTGTGCATTCCGGCAAGGACAGGCTCCGGGCTTCGCACTGGAAAGCTGGTGCCGACATCGGTGCTGGTCTTGCGTGGGGACAAAGCGCACTGTTAGCACCCTCAGACGTGTCAATGTCAAAGAAAACCCCACATCTTTTACTCCAAACGGAAAAATATTGAATTTCTAGTATCCTCTCTCCTCCCTCCTTTCTCTAAATTGACCAGGTTTCCTCTGGGTTTCCTCCAGAGCAATAACGCAACTCCGTCATGAACTTTCACTGCAAAATCGGGAGATATCCACCAAAATCGAGGCTTTGCTGTGTCTGTGGAGAAGGGGCCTGAATCCCAAGCTCCAGTTCATAGCTGAGTACAGCTACCAGCAGCCTGGGTGTGGGAGGGTGCTGTCAGAGGCAGACAGGTTGTCTCCAGCCTTCCTGGAGCTCCCAAGGGGAATGAGTAACCACGGAATGGATTTAGGATCTGAAACTGCCTCTTCGGGGAAAGGCCGACCCTGTGCACTCCCAGCCAGCCTCCTGTGTTGTTCCATCACGACCCACTGAATATTTCAGCTCTTTCCCAGGTTTTGTGCATTTGTGAAATGCAGATTCTTGGGAGAGGGGCAAAAAGTCCCAGCCTACTGCATGCTTTGATACCTGGCTGGAACCTCCAGAATTGACAAAGAGAGAAGGCGACCAACCCGGTTCATGGATAATTCATCTCATGCATAACTCATGCCCACACATTTCATGGATAATTTAGGATGAGGACTTGCAGGATCAGGATCTCACATGGACGTGAAGGGTCTCTCCTGAACAAAGCTGGTGGCAAACTTTAGCTGTGGGACACAATTTCTGCCTGTGGCACCGTGCCAGTGGCTGGGAGAGTGGGAATGGCATTGTTCCTTGAATGGTGGCATCTCCCAGCCTGGCCAGACTCAAAATGTGTTTGGCAGTGTGTCCTGCCTCTGAGAGTGGCCAAAATCTGGTCTGTCAGAGGAGGTTCAAGCACCCCAGTTCCACCAGGAGGTCTTAAAACCCTGGGGCTTGCCTGGAAATCCACAGAAATCACCATCTCCTGCAGCTGTGGCAGACAGAGGGATGGTGCTGCCAGAGGAGCTGGGCTTCCTCCCCCTCAGATGGGTTCAGGACCACTCAGTGACCACTCAGGACAGTTGGACTAGGGGATACCAGTGCCTTGTGCCACCCCAGAGCTCTGGGACAGGGCAGTGGCCTCAGCTCCCACAAGGTCTGGCTGCTGGAAACCCACCCGAGCCTCACAACGCGCTCACGTTGGTGCCGGGCTCCACCCGTGTTCCTGCAGCCCTGGTTGGTGTCTCTAACAGGAGCAGGACGTAATTAAGCATTTCTCTCCTCTTTCATTATTCCTGCTCTTCTGTCCTCTCCCAAGCACGGCCCAGAATGGGGTGGTCGATACTTTTCTGGCGTGAGAGCAGCAGAACTTCACGCGGCCAAGGAGGAAATTTGCGCTCTTAGGCTCGGCCCCACGGCGGGAAGTTGTTTAAACCGCCAGCAGGGAAAGCACGCGGCACCCAACCGGAGCCCAAACCCTGAGATGCACGGGAGGTCGGATCTTAAAGCTCAACTCCCAGGCATCAAACATTTAAAGAGAGACCAGTGGAAGGCTGAATTATTCAAATGGCCCGACGTGAAACGCTTCCCTGCGAGGAGACGAGCGCTCTCCTTCCCCGCTCGTTGTCTCTGCGGGGTGTCAGAAGTGCTAAGGCTCATCCTGCCTTCCCCATCCCCCCTGAGATCCTCGGAACAAGTGAAGCACTCCCAGCTGCCAAGAAACATTGAATATTTATGAATTCCCTTAATCACAGAGGCAGGGACCATTCCAACCAGCCGGGTTCGGCGATGTTCTGGCCTTGCCTCCTGGAGAGGATCAGGACTTGCTCCCACAGGTCTTTGTCACCACCCTGGAGCTGCTCGACAGCGGCCAGGGCAAGGTGGCAAAGCCCAGCAGCAGCTCCAGGGATGGAGATAATTTCATTCCTGCTCCTGCACTGCCTTCTTGGAGTAAGAAATCCAAATTAATTTGCTTTGGGAGCAGAGAGGCAGCGAGTCCTGGGGAAAGTGGCCTGACTTCCCTGCTGTTTTCTCACCATCCCATTGTTTCCCTGCACGTGGTGTTTGTTCCAACCTCCTCAAGAAGAGCGAGCCCAATACAGACACCAAAGCAGTGATTTTTCCCTCTATTTCTTCTTTTTTCCTCTGTTTCTTCTTTTCCCTTTCCCCAGTAACAGAGAGAACTGGGGGAATTAATCATGAGGAAAAAATTTTTCCTTTGGTCCAAATGAAATCCAAGTGGGAAGAGCAGGGGGTTCACTTTTATCTTCTTATTTGTGTTCCAGCATGCGCAGAAATATGTTTTTTAATTCCTCATAAGCATTTGGTATGAAAGGAAAAGTTCTTGGGGGTTTTAAATTTGGGGTTTTTTGGGAGGTTGTATTATTTTTTTGTTAAAGATATTTATTACCTTCTTTAAACTGGCTCTGTCACTGAATGTTCAGAGGCTCTGGCTGAGAAAGCTTCTGAAACTGGGTGTCTTTAATGCAGTTCAGTGTCTTTAACTTGCATAAACCATTTGTGGGTGCTCACAGCCTTCCCAGGTAAGGGATTTGTCAAAGGCAACTTACTTCCAGTTGGGTTCCCTGTGCAAACATCTGGCTTTTAAACGAATTTCCAGGGAGGAAACAGGGTTGAGAGGCTGCTGCTGTGGTGCAAGGCTCCAGCTGGGAATAAACTTCAAAATCCCAAATTTTTTAAGAAAAGCAACAGCCAGGGTGGTTCCAGCCTGGAAAACTCTCCACAAGGAATGTGTGCGCAGGAAAACCAGGATGACTTGCATGAGTCAGCTCTCTCCCTACTCCCACTCCCGGGGCCATCTGGTTTGCTGGAGACTCCTCTGCTCTCGGCTCTGCCCTCCCCAGAGCCAGCAGGAGCAGGGAAGCTGCTCAAATATTTATTAAAAAAACCCCCGATGTTCTTACAAGACTCACCGAAATCCCAGATACTTCTCTGCTGGGTCCTGACAGGCGATTAATGTCTTCAGAACACTTCCACGAGGAGCTGGATGGTATCCACCCTGGCTTTGGGGATTCTGGCAGGGGTTGTGCACTGATGTTGGAGCGTTCCGTTGTCACGCCGGCGGAATTCTGGGCTCGTGTCACAAAGGAGCAAGGCCTGGCCTCGTGTGGCACCAGGGTGAGGCTTTGTCTCTGCTGAGATGTTGGGAATGGCCGGGATGAGAGGAGCAGAGATATCCCAGGACTTCCCAGCCCCTGATTAAGGAGTGGCAGGTCCCTCCTTGGGGAGCAGTTGTCCCATGGGAGGCTGCGTTGTGGTCTGGCCTCACCAAAGTGGTCACAGCTGCTGCCCACATGTGTCACAGTCCCCTCTACCCCACAGCCATCCCCAAAGGGACACCTGAGCACTGGTGACACCCTCGGTGTGCCCACGCACCGCCGTGGGATCCCTGCAGATGTGGAATTTGGGGACATTTTGGCCACTCTCTTCATTTCCATGTTCCTCAGAGCGGAGGTCGCTTGTCCTGGGACAACTCCTGAGCGAGCAAAGATCCTTCCACAGGTTGTGCTGGTGCTGCTCCCAGGCTGAGTGAGTAAACCCTGGTCCCTGATGCCAGCACAGAGCTCCAGGACTCTCCTGGCTTGGGAAGGTACAGCAGAGCCTGGAGCGCTTCCGAAGGGCTCCGGCTTCCTGTCCTGAAACATTCCCTGCAGCTGTTGAACAGCTTGCTGCATTAAAAGCCATGAATGAAGCGGAGTCAGAGCTGTAAGGAAATAGGTTGCAGGGTTTTTTAGCACTCTGGGAATCGGGAGCAACGCTGCTTTGTAAATTAGATCTGTTAAATACTTAGTGATATCAAAATTTCATGCGGTGCTTTCCTTCAAAGGGATCCGAGGTGGCTCTGCTCATCAGGCACTTCTCCCTTAGACTGAGCTGGCCTTGCAGAATCACTTGAGAGGTCCTATTTGATCCCAGGTTCATTCCTAATGAGATTTCCTACTCCCCCAAGGCTCTGTGCTGACATATCCAGGCCAGATCGGAGCCTTTTATGCAGACACTGCTCAGCTTTGAAGATGTTTTTTCCAGTACCAAGCATGGGCAGAGTGGTCCTGGTCCTTGGGAAGCATGAGCCTGGATGTGAAGGAGAAGGCTCATTCCTGCAGTGGGTGATTCCCACTGTGCCATGGATTTTCTGGAGGAGGAGGCTGGGATGGCCCCAGTGAGTTTTGGCTGTGTGAGGGTGGTGGTTGCAGCCCTCCAGCTGTGCCTGGCAGGCACCAGATTCCCCAAAAACCAGCGGGAAATGGGAAGGGCTGCAATCAGCACATCCCTGTCACACAGGAGCCAGCGGGAATGAGAGCATTGCTGGTGTTCTCTGGGATTGTCAGCTCATCCCAGGGCTGCCTGGAGCTGCAGAGCTCCTGCTGGGATCACCCCAGCCCTGGAAAACTCTGTGGGATGGAGCCTTGGGAAGTGCTTAGAATGCCCGGCAGAAAAGCCTTTTTTTTTTTTTAATGAAAAGCCAGCCCAGATTCCAGACCGGAGACTCAGTTTCAGCATCTCTCCAAACTGGAAATGGGCGAGTGGAGAGAGAGGCCCTCCCACCTGGAGCTTCCCGAGCCCAGAGCTGGCAAACAGAGCCCTCCTGCCTCAGCCACGTCCCTCGGCGAGGCTCTCTGATCCCTCTGCCCTCATCCCTCGTGTTCATCCCCCGCCGTGCGCTGGGACAACGGGTCAGACACCGCCGGAGATAACGCGAGCCCCGTCACGGTAACGAGGTCATCAGGAGGGGAAACCGCAGAGATAACAAACCAGGCAAGCTGGAGAGTAAGAAACAAAAGAGGAACAGAGAAGAAGTGACAATGTTATCTTTGTTTAACGCTCCTCTGAGTCACCATTAGTTATTTAAGATATTCATCTTCCAGCCCTGTCAAATTAAGAGATCCAGCGGAAGCTGGGGTTGGTTTATTTTTTTCGTTGCCTAACAAGTTGCTGCGGGTCCGGAGGGAGAGGAGTTTTCCATGAATGATGGATGCAGGGTGGAAGCCAGGAGGAGGCAGTGCCGCATGGGAGCTGGTTGATTCCCAGGGGCTGTGACACAAGGACAGGGAGGGTAAGGACAGCATCAAGGATTGGGGCAGCAGCAACAGCCCCTTCCCGCAGCTGGAATCCAGATGCTGCATGGACAAGGCACTGGGGCATCCCGGGAATCCTGCCCTTTGGGAAGAGGGGGAAAGCAGCTCAGACGGGCTGCAGCTCTCCAAGGAGAGCAAGAGCAGGTCCATGGTAGGGTGACCCAGGAGAGACAGCGTAAAACCTTACAAAATGAAAGCCTTGTTGGCTTTGTGAAATCATAGCTTAAGCCTGTGACTTCAACTAGAGAAGGGCCGTGAAAAAAGTCTGTGAGAAAAAAAAACAATTAGTTTTTACCCATGAAAATGTAGTATCAACAGAAGCAAGAAAGTTAAACAATAGAAGGAAAAAAACCAGAAATGTATCTGCACCTGTTATTTTTCTGAATGCTTAAAATACTTAAAACGCTTATGCTATAAATAACCAATAATATAGTTAATAATAATCAATGTGTTTATTGTTGAACAACCAACGAATCAGTAGCAGAACAGTGTAAGCGACGCTGACTTTTAAAGCAAACACAACCTCCTAACTTGGAACTGTTGCTGGAATTTGTGTGTGCCGTGATTGCCTCAACAACAACATCGTCACAGAGAGCATCAAACCCGACCCGCAGCCCCTCGGAGCCATCCTCTGTGCCCCCTCATTTCCCCTGCATCCCCAGAACCTCCGAGCCGTGCAGGGCCACATGTATGCACCCCTGTTTTTGGAGAGGTCCCTTCCCTCTGCCTTTTGCTCCTGCCAATTAACCCCAGAGAGCGGCGAGAGCATTAATTTAACATATGGCCTCAAAACAGTCCAGGCAGCACTTCCCTCAGGGCTTTGCAGGGGGAGAGAAGAGGCACCTGGCAGGGAGAAGTGGTGGAGAGGGAGGAAAGAAAGGAGTCACGGCTGCTCAGCCTGCCTTGGATCGTGTCTGTGGTGGAGAAGGGGGTAAAAAAAAAGGGTGACAGGAGCGGCAGAGAGCCCTGGCTGCGTGAGTTTTGAGTTTTCCCCTTGCAGAGGGACAGCACTCAGAGCAGCATCTCCCTCCCGGGGAACCAGAGGGCTGCAAACCGGCGAGGCGTGGGATTAAATAAATTAATGAGCTGAGGAAGGTGGATAGGAACAGTCATCTGGCCAGCTAAAAAACCCCCAGCCCACGAGAACTGAGGATTTATGGCAGGGGTCAAAGGCTCCCAGTCCTCTCTGGATCTGGGCTGAAAGCTCCATGGGGTCTCTCATTCCCAAGCGGCTGAACGTCCATGGCCAGCGAGAAGGAGCAGGACACGAATGATCCCCACCAAATAATTAGCAGCTCGGCAGCCAGGAGGGCTGCACACACAGATAACGCTGCAAACCCATGAAACAGCAGCTTTAGCCTCGTCAGGGCCTTCTGCTGGAGCCAAACAGAGCGGGGGAAGATCTGAAGCATCAGAAGCCTCCATAAAACCCAGTCGCCAGTGGCTGATTTGGGTCCTGTGGAACTCCTGCTGGATAATCTGCTGGATGGGACCGTTCTGACACGAACCATTCCAGCAGGAGCTTCCCTACCCTGATGAAGGAGGCTCTGATCCACCCCTGTCCCCACAGCAGTGTGGGCTGGCACCAGGCAGTTTCCTTGGGCACACCCCGAGCTCAAGATGTGCCCCCGAATAACGAAGCCTCAAGTGGCAGCTCCTTCTAGGCTGGAAAAAGGTGTGGGAGCTGCACCAGCCCTCCTGCCCAGAGGATTTTAGTGAGGCCAGGACAGACCCTGCTGCTGTCCCCGTTGTGGGCTCAGAGCGGTGCCAGGCCCGTGCCCACTTGGTGTAAACCTCTTGCCTTTCCCTGGTCTTAAAATTAAAACCAGAACACGGTTTTTGGGGAAAAGGGGTTTTTACCTCGGTGTTTATTTCAGGATCCTTGGGTGCAGCACTTGGTCCAGGTGGAATGCCCCGAAATGCACACAATTATAGGCCTTGCTAATTAGCACATCTATCAAAGATCCCCCAATGAGAGGCTGGAGTGAACCCCTCGTTGTGAGGAACCTTCCCCCTGGCTGGGCCTGTCTGAGGTTCCAAAATGTGTTCTGGAGAGGCCCTTGGTGTCTGGGGCTCCCAGGATGTTTGCTCTCCTGGTTTAACGGTGCCGTGGGGCTGAGCTGAGTTATCAGCCTTGGAAAGTTACAAAGTTTGGGCTAAAACCACTGAGAATACATCAAACTATATAAAAGGGTATATAAGAGGGGTATAAAAGAAATGAAAAAATCATCCTGGCATCAAACGGGGTCTTCCTGCTTTGCCCCACGGCCCCCCCAGTCCATCTCACACCGGCTGTCAGACATCTGCTCGGCCCTAATGACTCTGCCGGCCCTAATGACTCTGCTCAGCCCTAATGACTCCGTCAGGGCCGTACCGGAGGCAGTGACCTCGGGCTGGAAGGCACCGGAGCCCATCGCCAATCTGCCAGCCCAGCTGTCACCCCTGGGCACAGCGAGGCCACCAAAGCCTTCCTGCCACGGCACAGCTGCAAACAGCTCCGAGAGAAGCCAGCGGCTTCCTGGGGGATGCCTTTGGAAAAGGTCTGGGAGACCTCACTTGGCAAAGCCCCAGCCTTGCGCACGGTGGAAAAACCAAACATAAAAACCGTGATGTCCCCTACTTTTATTTTATGTGTTCGTTTTATTTGGGGTGTTTATTCTCGAGGAGATTACCAGTAAATTTCGTGTCAATACAGTTAATCCCCACATATATTTACTGAGGGCAATTAGCTGGCGTTTCTATTAAATATACACAACGGAGAGGTGGATATACAGTTTATACAGTATAATTAGATATATACACACACATAAATAGATGCATAACTCTGTCTGCAGCGTATATTGGTGAGGAAGGACCAGGGTAATGTGCCATGACAATATTTATCTCACACCATATTTACACCCTGAGAGCTGGAGAAGCACAGAGGGGCTTCACGGAAACAGCCACGAGCACAGAGGGTGTGCGAGGGAGTTGGGGGCAGCACCAGGGGGATTTTGGGGGAAGAAAAGGAGTTTGGGACCTGGGGAGTCAGCAGCAAGGGGAGACTGAGTGGGTTAGAGGATCCAGAGCAGAGGGAAGCAGCTAATCCAGGAGCTGCCCTGGAGCAAGGAGCACAGGAGGTGGTTTGGGTGTTTGTTCGGGGTGTTTCTGGGCATTTTGCTGTGATGGATAAATTCTCGTTGCCACGATGGATAAATTCCCATTGGATACCCTGTAAATCCCGTGTGTGAGCAGGCACAGAGTGGAGGAGCCCTCCTGCCCCTTGCCTGGTGCCACCAGCCCCATGCAATGAGCAGCAAAACCTGGTTCCCCTCAGCACAGCCCAAGTCCAGTCTGGGCCCAGCTGTGGGAGCAGATGTTGGAGGGAAAGGTAATTTCTGAAAAGCAGAGGCTGCCAATCTCCCTTGGCTTTTTCTCCAATATTCCTTCGCGGGGTGAAACTCTGCCTCGTTCCAGCTGGAGTCTCGGTGCTTGGGGGAAGTGTGGTGGGGAAGGAATTGGATGATTTTCTCCTCCAGCCTGGCAGCTACCCTCTGTTCGAGGGTCCACCAGCCTCTCCAGAGCAGAGAGGCTGAGGGGGATTTGGCATTCCATGGTCCTGCAGCTCCCAGGTCCTCTGGAAGCACGGAACAGCAGCTGAGGGGGCAGCTGGGTTAGAGGACCAGGGAGAATTTCCTTTATTTCCCACCCCTCCTTGAGAAGTGCCATGAGATCTGGAGTCAGCACCTCTGGACCTCATCCCACCAGGAAGAGAGGGCACTTTGGAGATGGTTTGAGACGGATTTTTAAACCCAGAAAAATGTGACCCTTGTGGAAATTTGCACAGCCTCATCCCAGCTTTGGAGCAGGTGCCGGTGTTTGATCGATGTGTCTCTCCCCAAAAGGCCATCCCTTACCTGGGCACAGCCAACCCTGGCACTCTGCCAGCTTGCAGAAGCCTGCAGTATTTGCTAAACATGCAAATTATAGTTTATCACTAGCAGGAATAAAAAAGGAACACTCTCATTTCCCCTGTTCCGTCTCTCCTGCAGTCGTTCCCACTCCTGCTGGAGCTGCTCAGCTGAGCAATGAGAGCTGCTCACGCCTGAGCCTCCAACTCCATCACCCCAAACCCCTGGGGGGGCAGAGCCTCCCTCTCTCTCTCTGCATCCCAAACCTGTGGCCCATCCCAGAGTCAGCCCCAAATTTATTCTTCTTTGTCCTCCTTCCACCTGTTCCTTCTTGCTGAGTATCAGCCTGGTTTTCATCACGCGGAGCTCTCGCTGCGGATTGCACAGGCAGTGTTAAAATCCTGCCTGCAGCTACTCGTGCTGTGAAGCCTCCCAGAGTCCTCAACATCCCTCTTTCTCTGGGAGCATCTCCAGCATCGTCCCAAATATAAATGGCTGGCTGAATCCTGGGATCACGTTTCTCCTGCCTCCCCTCATCTCCATGTCCTGCTCCTCCAGGGGAAAGCGAGCTGGGCACTGGTGGAATTAAACCTCCTCCTCCTCCTCCTGCTGCCTTCAAGCTCTGCTCAGGGAATTTGATTCCCAACCACTATTTACGGCCATCGATCCCCGCGCTCCTCGCTGCGGTGGGAAGTGACCTGTAACCAGAGCAGCAGTGGTGGGTTTATCAATCTCCTTAAGATAATTAGGGACACGGGAAGCTGGAGAAGGGAATGAATGGTGTGAGTGAGGAGAGTTTGTTTACCACCCGGTGGGGAAAGCCAGAGCCAGGCAGGGAAGCCCTGCATTTCATCCTGCCCGGCCTGGAGGAGCTGGCTTGGGATACTCGGTCAGGAATTGGGAATATCTATCCTGAACTCTTGTCCCGCTGTGAACAGATCCTTGCAAGAGGTCTCCTCGCCTTGGAGAAGCCGTGGGAGTGCAGCCTGGGGGATGGAAGGGCTGGATAAGTACCATCGTGACCATTAATGGATCCAAACCACAATAAATCCCCTTTTCCGGGCAGATCCCATCCCTGCAGCCCCAACCAGCCCTTCTCCCAGTGCCCTGCCGAGGACAGCACTGCTCGGCACGCTCAGAAGCAGCCCCAGAGGGATATTTATCATTTTGGCCTCTCTCCTACTGAAACATTGCCTGCAATTAACTCCCAGCCCTGGAGGCAGCCGGAGCGCGGCCCTTCCTGGGAGCGGGGCCGGCGCCGGGAATGGCTGGGATAACCAGAACCGCTTCGGTTCCACGGACATCCCGCGATGTGCGGCTCAATTGCCGAGAGCAATGAGGGTGATTCAGCGACCCGGCGGTGCCAGAACCAACCCCGAGCTGCCGTGAGCAGGGCAGGGGCCGCAGGTTCTCCGCAGGTGCCCCCGCACAAACACACCTCGAGGGCGCAGAGGAGGTGGCTGGCAGCGGAGAGTGAAAAATGAGACTCAAACCCACGTCTCCTCGAGGCTGGGACAGGGCCTCACCCCCAAATAATCACTTTGCCGCTCCTCGCTGACCTCGCTGCGATGCAAATAGCTTGGCGGTGGAAGGGCTAATTCATTCTCGCAGCTCAAAACGATCATTGCCGGGAGAAAGCGTTCTGGGCGTGAATCCTTTGCGCAGCAAATAGCAGCATTAACGGGTTCATTTTCTCCCAGCAATGCTATCAGAATCTCTTTAAGCGGCTTCCAGCGAAGCGGCAGCCTGCAGAAGGGGCGGGAGATGAGGTTTGCGGGCAGACCTCCCACCTCAGCCTGCACAGCCAGCTGAGAACACCCAGCCCCGTGGCTGGGAGAGCCTCTGTCCCCTCCCCAAGTGCCCCTGTCCTGGGGGTGGCTCCACTTCCGAGCAGGTATTTGGGAAA
This sequence comes from Vireo altiloquus, assembly GCA_013396875.1. Classification (NCBI taxonomy): domain Eukaryota; kingdom Metazoa; phylum Chordata; class Aves; order Passeriformes; family Vireonidae; genus Vireo; species Vireo altiloquus. The sequence goes on along the minus strand of VZRF01003046.1, from coordinate 90,972 downwards.
TTTCTGCTTTTCTGGAGATGGACAAGCGGCTCTGGGAATGTGGGGGGTTTTCCCTGGACGGGACAGTTCCATGTCCTCCTCCCCGGGTGACTTTGGGATTGCTGGGCATCGTGGTTTGCCTGCACTCAGTTGTCACCTGCTGCTAATTGGCGTGGCTAATTGGCGTGGCTAATTGGTGTGGTCCCAGCTCTAAACCTCCCATCCCACCTCGGTGTGTCCAAGCTCTGGATGGAGACCGGATGTAAGCCTTTATGTCCTGCACTTTTCCTGGAAAATGAAGGAATGAGTAGTTGAATGCCTGGAATTACTGGATGGATCATTGCCAAAAAACCAGGAGAGAAACAGGAGCTGCTGATCCCACATTTATCCAGGAAGCAAATGGATCTCAGGTGTGGCCGTGGTGATCCAGGGTGGGTTTAGGAATTGTGTGATAGACTCGATCTGGGGCCAATTCCAGCTGCTTTTGAGACATCATCCCAGGGACTCCGCGACTTTTGTGCAAGGCCAAGCTCCTGAGCATCAGAGAAACACGGAACAGTTTGGGTTGGAAGGGATTTTCAAGGTGCTCGAGTCCAACCCTGCAGCACCGAGCAGAGGCACCTTCACCAAAATCAGGTTGCTCGGAGCCCCATCCAACCTGGTCTTGAATATTTTCTGGCATGGAGCATCCACCACCTCTCTGGGCAACCTCATTATAAAAATTGCCTTCCTTAGATCTAATCTCAGCCTTCCCTGTTCAGTTTTAAGATGTTCCCTCTTGGAATTGGGTATCCCATTATAGGATGGCACGTTTGGGGTTGGAGGCACAGAGGTGCTGCTCTGGCAGGGTTTGCAGCAGGATTGGGGTCAGGGCTGAGCAGCCTCTCCCCTCCGGGAGCAGTGACAGCACCAGGCTGTGGATTCCCAGAGCCCAGGGGTGTGCTGAAAGCAGCAGCTGGCTCCAAGCAAACGCTCTCCGAGGGTCAGCAGCACCGCTCCCTTCACGGGAAAGCCCACACGCCTTCCCCGTGACAACCTGTTACACGCTCCAAGGAAAACAATATTGCTCTTTTTCATTATTAGTTGCTGCGTTGCCTCTTGCCTTCAGCAGAGCTGCTGCTTCTGCCTCCTCAGATCCGAATGGTTGGGGTGATGGGAGTCAGTGCTTCCACGGGAATTGGTGTGCCAGCAAATCCCGGGGAGAGCTGGCTGAGTGTCCTGGGCATTGCTGGGCAAGAGCAGCAGTGGGGGGAATGGAAAAGCTGGGAGCAGATAAATCTCCCCTTGCTCCAGTTTCATATCTCAGCAATGCAACCCCGGAGTGGCCAGGCAAGGGAGCAGGAGCTGCAATTCCATGGGAAAAAGGGCAAAAGAAGAATTACGGAGAATTATGGCACAAAGGTTTGGAAGGGGAGTTGGGTGGAGATGTCCCTCTGTGCTCCACAGCACCCACCTGGCATGAGGAACAGCTCCAAGGTGGGGAATGGAGCTCCAGCGCCATCCTGGCANTGCTCCACAGCACCCACCTGGCATAAGGAACAGCTCCAAGGCCACTGCCCAAATCTGTCCCAGGGCTCTCCATCCCGAATCTGTCCCAACGCTCTTCCTGGCACAACCAGTGCCCAAATCCATCCTGGTGCTTTCCATCCTGAATCCATCCCGACGCTCTTCTTGGCACAGCCAGTGCCCAAATCTATTCCGGGGCTCTCCCTGGCACAGCCAGTGCCCAAATCCATCCCGGTGCTCTCCATCCTGAATCCATCCTGGTGCTCTCCATGGCACAGCCACTGCCTGAATCCATCCCGGCACTCTCCATCCCGAATCCATCCTGGAGCTCTCCCTGGCACAGCTACTGCTCGAATCCATCCTGGTGCTCTCCATCCCAAACCCATCCCGGTGCTCTCCCTGGCACAGCTATTGCCCAAATCCGTCCTGGCACTCTCCATCCCGAATCCATCCTGGTGCTCTCCATGGCACAGCCACTGCCCGAATTCAGCCAGCCCTGAACCCCTGGCTCCAGGGGACATTTAATTGTCCCTCATCTCAGGGAAAGCCTGACCCCTGAGCATCCCAAGGAAGGGCTAAAATCCCCGGCTCCATTCCCGGATCCATCCCGTGCCCCCTCAAGCACCTTGGGCAAAGTGCTGAGGCCCTCGCAGCAGAGCAGCATTAACAGGCCTGCTCTACTTTGCAGGGATGTTTTTGAAGACAAATTTGTGTTTCCCTGGGGAAAAGGGACTCGTGGAAAACCTGTTCAGCAACCAAAACGGGGCTTAGGCTCCCCGTTTGTAAATGCTGTGCTAAGGAGCCATCTCCAGGGAGAAACCTCCATTTTCTTCCTCATTTTTTCCCCTTTTTTTTTTCCTCCCATGGAAGAAAAAAAAAAAAAAACAAAACAACCCCATCAAGATAAATTCCTGGCTATCAAATCAAAAGATCTTCGGTAACCTCGTCAGCTATTAAAGTCAAATAACGCTCGTAATGAGCGCTGCAGTTTCACTCAGCTCAGAAGATAAAATAAAAGAAGCCAGGCCAATTTCTTTGTGCTCGCCAGCAGATAAGAGCCTGACCCAGATCGGCAGAGCTCAGCTGCCTCCACAGCTTTGATTTTTCTTGGGGGGAGGCTCAGTTCTGGCTGGGGACCCCCCTGAACCCCTGAGGTTTCAAACCTGGTGGAGGCTGCCCAGGTGTGATGTGCAGCACCAGCTTTGCTCTCCTGCTTTTGCTGCTTCCTGAGCACAAAATCAGTCGAAAGACTAAAGAAAAGCGAAAAAAAAAATCAGTCCCTGCTTCACGGTGTGAGCGCTGATCCCTTGGGAATTGCAGCCTGAGGTGGAGAGAAGCAGCAATTAATGTTTGGAGAGGACGAGGTTTGTGCTGTCCCTCCGATGCCTTTCCATTAATTGTACTTTAAAGTACTTTCTGCCAAGCCTGACACTTCAGTAGCATAAAAAGTTCCTTTTGTCACTTTCCCCCCTTCTTTTTGGCATCCCTGGGAACGAGAAGGAGAGATGGAATGGGCTAAAATAATGCGCTCTGATTGAGTAATGAATAAAGATTAATGAATTTTTGCTACCGTCAATGATTCTACGGTAATTGCTTTAATAGTATAAAATTATTTTCTGCTCCAAACTATGATTAATGATACCAGCGGAGCATTTGAATCATGGGCCTTGGTTTTTTTTGGTGAGTTCACTGATTAAATAACTAATATAATAGTTTACTCTTAATTTTTCTATGGGCAGCAATCACCCGCTAATTAATTGGGGCACCAGGGTTGAGCGAACCTATTGTTTTGTGTATCAAAACTCTCCCTCACCTCTTGACTCCTCACCAACACAATTTAAAGGAGCAACAGCTTCTTTTCCACGTTTATTTTTTATTATTAATAATTATTATTAATATTATATATTAATATTAATATATAATATATATTAATATGTAATAGCACCTTCGTTAATTATCTTTTCAGGGTAATGGGTCATTGGTGGGATGTGAAACGTGGGACACGTGCAGGGACCTCATTTTAGGGCCAGATGGAGACAGAGTGAGCAGGGCCTTGTCCCAAAGCCGGGGTGGGGGAAGAAGAAAAAAAAAAGGATTTTTCACCCCATTTTGGGGAAAAACCATCCTATTTTGTAAATGTTTCATGTTCACTAGGCCTTCCTGGGCAAGGGGGCCTCATTCGCACCCTAAAATCTCCACACCTCCGGGCTCTTTTCGCCTCTTTGGCACCAGAGATGAATCAGCCGTGGCCTCCCCTCCTCTGCGGGGTGTTAATGAAGCGTTTAATCATTCGCTGTTTCTCTTGCTTTGCCTCCTTTTTATTTCGGTTCGCAGGAATCAGAGAAACACTGGAGCGTGGCAAAAGGCAGCTATTGAACGTCTGTGTCTGTTATTTGCCCCCGCGATGGGGAATTAATTGCCTTTTGATTAATGAGCCCTTCAGAGCTGGGACTGAGGGGAAGGAGGAGAGAGAAGGGGAAGGAAATCAGCTGCTCTGCTCCAGCCTCGGTGTTTTCTGCGCTGCCGAGAAGGGGTTAAAGAGCCTAAAGCTGGATGGGGAGGGATGGTGGGAAGGCAGAGGGAGAAATCTTAGTCCAAAAAACTGTCAGAGGAGAGAGAGAGAGAGAAATTGAAGCAGCAGTTTAATTCTGTGAGTGCTTTCCCGCCCCTTGAATGGAGAAGGGGAAAATTATTTAATTAAAAATATATTTACCTTTAATGCAAGCATCAATATTTCCATCCGTGCTGATTGTGGAGAGGGGCTGTGCCTTTGCATCTTTAAACACTCGAGAGCTCTGCCTCTCGCTGGCTCCCGCTCCAGCGGCAGCCGGTGTGCACACCCGGATACCTGAGCACACCCGGATCCCTGAGCACACCCGGATCCTGTGCACACCCGGATCCCTGAGCACACCCGGATCCCTGAGCACACCCGGATCCCTGAACACACCCGGAT
>VZRF01003046.1:73233-86459 GCA_013396875.1 Vireo altiloquus | reverse complement strand
ACCCGGATACCTGAACCCACCCGGATCCCCGAGCACACCCGGATACCTGAGCACACCTGGATACCTGAGCACACCCGGATACCTGAGCACACTCTCGGATCCCTGAGCACACTCAGATACTGAGCACACTCGGATACCTGAGCACACTCAGATCCCTGTGCACACCCGGATACCTGAGCACACCCGGATCCCTGAGCACACCCGGATCCTGAGCACAGCCAGATCCTGAGCACACTCAGATATCTGAGCATAGCCAGATATTGAGCACACTTGGATCCTGAGCACACCCACATCCTGAGCACACTCGGATCTTGAACACATTCACCTGGATCCCTGTGCACACTTGGATCCTGAGTGCACTCGGATCCCTGAGCGCACCCAAATCCCTGTGCATACTCGGATCCCTGTGCACACTTGGACTTGAGCACAGCCAGATCCTGAGAACACTCAGATCTTGTGCACACTCACCTGGATCCCTGTGCATACTCGGATACCTCAGCACACTCGGATCCCTGTGCACAACCCCTCAAATCCCTGTACACACTCACCTGGATCCCTGCTCACACTCAGACCCCTGATCACATTCCCTCAGATCCCTGTGCACCTTCCCCAACCCCCTGGGCACGCTCAGATCCCTGAGCACACCCAGATCCCTGCCCACACCCACCCAGATCCCTGAGCACACTCAGATCCCTGTCCACATTCATCCAGATCCCTGCACACACTCACCTGGATCCCTGAGCACCCCCAGATCCCTGAGCACACCCAGATCCCTGCCCACACCCACCCAGATCCCTGAGCACACTCAGATCCCTATCCACATTCATCCAGATCCCTGCACACACTCACCTGGATCCCTGAGCACCCCCAGATCCCTGAGCACACCCAGATCCCTGCCCACACCCACCCAGATCCCTGCCCACACTCACCCAGATCCCTGCTCACACCCACCCAGCTTCCCAGCTTCGGGGCTTGGGTACTTTTTGGCCATTCCCAAAGAGGATTCCCATTGACAGCTTCCACCCTCCGGACCCAGCTCTGGCACCTCTGGATTTCAGCTTCCCCGTGGGTGTTTTGCTGTCAAGACCTTGCTGAGTTTCTTTTGTGGCACCAACCAGTCCCAGGGACCCAGTGCACCCCAGAATCCATCCCTGCTGTTCTCCTGGGGTGTCGGGGTGCTGCTGAGTGAAGGTGCTCCAGGTGTGAGGCTGGACCAGCAGGAGCATCCCCTAAACACAGGAGCTGCTCCTGCTGCTGTTCCCAAGATAATTTAGACAACGGAAAATGGCAGGATTCGGGGATTCAACAACAACCCACCAAGAGCTGTACAGCAAAGCTCCTGCAGCCCTCGGGATCTGTATTCCTTCCCAGTGTCCAAACACTTCCCAGCTCCCCGTTCGCTCTCTTGTTCCTACCCTACATGGATGGATTTAAAGGATTTCTCCACAATAGCCTTTAAATCTCCTGGCTGGGTGCTGCGAGCAGTGGCACACTCTGATGAGGCTGGGCTGGCGGGGCTGACCACACGAGGACGGAGGCTTTGTGTGAAATAACTCACGCAAGGAAGGAACAAAAAGTTTGGCTTGTGCAGGAAACAAATGGCCTTTGTCAGCGTGACCTTGCGGCTCAGCCACCGGCCCAGTAGGGACGGCAGTTCCTGCTCAGATCTCATCCCTCTTCTCCTCTCCAAAGAACTCCTGTCTCCCCAGACTGGCAGCATCATTCCTTATTTCCAAGGCCTGGGCTGTGTTGGTTGGCTCGATCTGACTTTGTGGTTTATTTGCTGGTTTTCGACCTTTTGCAAGCCCTACTTCCCTCAGCGTTGCTCTGCTCATTCCCAGCCCCATCCTCGCCTTCCCAAGGCTGATGCAAGGATGGTTTTTTGACTTTTATACCCCTCTTACATACCCTTTTATACAGTTTGATGTGTTCTCAGTGCTTTTAGCCCACACACTGTGACTTCCCAAGGCTGATAGCTCAGCTCAGCCCCACGGCACCGTTAAACCAGGAGAGCAAACATCCTGGGAGCCCCAGACACCAAGGGCCTCTCCAGAACACATTTTGGAACCTCAGACAGGCCCAGCCAGGGGGAAGGTTCCTCACAACGAGGGCTTCACTCCAGCCTCTCATTGGGGAATCTTTGATAGATGTGCTAATTAGCAAGGCCTATAATTGTGTGCATTTCAGTGTGACGGTGTACATGCATTTTTCAGAGCATTCCACCTGGACCAAGTGCTGCACCCAAGGATCCTGAAATAAACACCGAGGTAAAAACCCCTTTTCCCCACAAACCATGTTCTGGTTTTAATTTTAAGACCAGGGAAAGGCAACAAGGCTCTCAGGGATGTGGATCTGGGTGGGAATCATAGCCATGGCCATTCCAGGAGTTCCCAACTCCCGTCCAGCAGCTCTGCCTCTCCTCGCGGATGCAGCTCACGGCTCCCTTTCCGCTCTCATATTTCAAGTGGAAAATTTGGTGAAAACAAAAAATTAGCAGGACATTCTTAGTGTGGCAGCAACAAGCAGCACAATCTATTAGCAGCAGCTCTTTTTTTTTTTTTTTTTGGGTTCGTGCTCGACACATTTTCCAGCAGAGCTGCTGAGGGATGGAGCAGTCACCGGGAGCTAAGAGCCCCTGAATCTCCCTTCTCCTGGCAGCTTCCTGGTCACCGGATGGGTCCCATCTCCCTGAAGGAAAAGGTCGCTCCAGAGCCTCCAGTGAGACACAAACGTGACTCGCTGATCCTCCTGAAAATGCTGTTGAAATGATATGAATCCCTGGCTCCACAGGAAAAATCAAAAGAGCCAGGGAGGCAGTGTTGGGCACAGAATGGAAATCGTGCTCCGCAGAGAGGAGAAAGGGAATTGGAAAGTTCCTGGTGGAAACAGCCGGGTGTTTAAATCAACCCTGGTGGCAGCCAAAGTTGCCTTTGCTGGACCCAACCCACAGAGCAGAAATGAGGGCAGAGAGCCCCAGAGGGTTCCTGTATTTCACTCCCTGTCCGGAGCAGGCTCTTCCTGAGCCATTTTTGAGACAACACAGCAGTCAACCCTTTGCCTTTTATTGCCACAGTCTGTTCCACTTCCCATCCAATCCAGCCCTGGATCTTTTTCCCAGCCCGTTGAGGCCCATCTGGTGTTTGTGTCGAGCTGTGCTCTGGCCCTGCCTGAATTTCACCAGCTTTGTAGGATTCCTCAGGCCCTTTCTCCCATTTCCCACTGATGCCAGGATGATTTTTTGCCTTTTCTTTTATACTCCTCTTACATACCCTTTTATACAGTTTGATGTATTCTCAGTGCTTTTAGCCCACACACTGTGACTTCCCAAGGCTGATAACTCAGCTCAGCCCCACGGCACCGTTAAACCAGGAGAGCAAACATCCTGGGAGCCCCAGACACCAAGGGCCTCTCCAGAGCACATTTTGGAACCTCAGACAGGCCCAGCCAGGGGGAAGGTTCCTCACAACGAGGGCTTCACTCCAGCCTCTCATTGGGGAATCTTTGATAGATGTGCTAATTAGCAAGGCCTATAATTGTGTGCATTTCGGGGCATTCCACCTGGACCAAGTGCTGCACTCAAGGATCCTGAAATAAATCCCGAGGTAAAAACTCCTTTTCCCCACAAACTGTGTTTTGGTTTTAATTTTAAGACCAGGGAAAGGCAACACCACCAGTGGCTCTCAGCTCTGATTTTGGGTTTGTGTCCTCCCGAGTGCAGCTGGCCTTTGCTGGGATGAGCCTTCTGTAGATCCGATAAACGTCTCCTCTCTTCCATCACTGGGGAGGTTAATTGGAACATCGAATCTCTGCAGATGAAGAGAGACTCCTGCTAGACACAGCCCTCCTTTCCAACAGGGAGCCATTGACAATCCCTCTCTGGGTACGGCCGAATTGCGGGATGAAGCTGTGCCGAGGAGAACAGCACAGGGGGGACAGCCTGGAGAGCATCCCTGAGGCAAAAACAGATGACATCTCCTGCATCCTCCCCCAGCACTGCCCCTGCCACCATGTCACTGCAGGAAATCAGATTGGTTTGACTCAATTTGGCCTTTACAAATTCACCTCGGCTGGGCCTCGTTTTCCTCTCTCCTTCCAGGTGCTCGCCTTGTCTGAAGTAAACTCCCTCTCTTCCCTCTCCCTCTCCCTCTCCCAAAGGCAGGTCCTGGTGCCTCTGCCCTCTTCCCTCTTCCCTCTTCCCTCTTCCCTCTTCCCTCTTCCCTCTTCCCTCTTCCCTCTTCTGCATTTTTTTTGCACCATCATCTTTTCAAATATCACCATGTTGGCTCCAAAATTATTCTCAGGGGCTCTCAACGTGTCTGAGGGGGGAGGGATACCTGGAAAACTCCTGAGTGTGTTCCAAACTCCCCTGTCCCTTCCCAGCCTGCTCCTCCTCAGTGTTAATCGTGTCAGACACCAGCTCACAGCTGATCTGTTTAGTAAAGACTAAACTGAAAGAGGCTTCAGCCATCTCAGCATCCTCTGGAGCAGCCTTCCCCTCTCCAGCCACGCTGACATTTCCAAATGGGATTTTTATTTTTTTTTTTTGCAAATTCAAACTGACTTTTTCAGCTGTTTCGAGATGTAAATCGATTTCTGCTTTAAAAAAAAAAAAAAAGGAAGTGTTTTAATAGCGTGACTGCAATTGTTGGAGTAAAATGCTTTGAAAGGGCGAAATGTTTCTTGCCACTCGCGATCACTTTTCTTTGGAATGATTAATTATGGCGTGGCCAGAAATCGAGGGGTTTTTGAAAGGGGAAAGACTCAACCTCCCCCACCAGATTTTTGTTTCTCAGCGATCGGGAGCACCACACTCGCCCTGCCAGGTGTTGGCTCAAGCAGAGCTGCAGTTATTTCCCTGCAAGGTTTCCCTGGGCCAGGAAACTCTGGATTCGCAGGCAGCTCCATCTGCCTCGGCAGCAATCCGTGCCACCAGCCTGAATCCACAGCAGGCAGAGTTGGACGGGCACTGAGCAGAGATGAGTCCTGTCCCACGCACGGCAGCTGGGAGCTGGCTTCAAATGACAACGGGAGGGGGAAGACTATGGGAATTCGATAGGGAATGCTCTCTGGGGCTCTTTCCATCCAGCATGGATCGTTAGGAAGAGCTCTGGCTGCCCAGAGACCTCTGGCATGAAGCAGAAATGTGAAATTAGACCTTTTTTGACTTGGTTCAAGTCAAAATCAGAGGCATCCTGTGCGTTGCTGTGTGAACTCACTCACCCGTGTCAGCTCTTATCCCCTGATCCCACCAGGAGATCATTCCAGGAAACCTCTGCTCCAGGTCAAACCTTCTCCTGCATTCCAGGGGGAATTGATTTGTGGCCCAGCTCCTTTTATGCAAACTTTGTCCTTTAAGGGAAGTAGCTGTGCCTTGGCCATGCCCGGGTGATGGATGGGGCAGGAGCCTGTTTGCTATTGCAGCTCTCTCCCACAGCAGCTGCGGCTTCGGCTGGGAGAGGGATGGTAGTGGTCTGGGTAAACAGCCTTCCCTAAAAAAAAGAGGGAATATTTCCAAAAAGCAGCCGTCAGCTTTTGAAAATCAACATCCAACGATATTCAGTGGAGAATGGAGTCAGGGGGTTCCTACAAACAAAATGGTAACTTTTTGTCCACAAGGTGAAGTTTCTGTCTTTTTCGCTTTAATTTTGGCTGAGCAGCCATTTGAAATAGAAAAAAAAAGGAATTGTTTGAGGGGATAAATCCCCCAGCAGTGCAGGCTGGCTGGGATAGAAAAGTGAGGTTCAGGGGCTCGGTGGATTCCTGCATCCACCACCAGTGATCGATAAATGTCTTTGAGCCAATCCTTTGCTCCCTGTCCACATCCCCCCATCTGTAAAGCAGGAAAAGGGAATTCACCCCAGGCAGGGGAAAGGTGGCAGAAGTGTCTGCAGGGCTGTCTGAGCAGCACTCAGGGACACAAAGTGGTGGGAATGAGGATTTTTGTGCCAAAGAGGTGAGGGGTGAAGGTGAGGCAGGATGAAGATGGAGCAGGGTGAGGATGTGAAGGTGGAGCAGGATGAAGATGGAGCAGGATCAGGGTGGAGCAGGGTGAGGATGGAGCAGGATTAAGGTGGAGCAGGAAAAGATGGAGCAGGATAAGTTGGAACAGGATAAGATGGAGCAGGGTAAGTTGGAGCAGTATGAAGGTGGAGCAGGATAAGATGGAGCAGGATAAGTTGGAACAGGATAAGATGGAGCAAGATAAAGATGGAGCAGGATAAGATGGGACAGGATGAAGATGGAGCAGGATGAATATGGAGCAGGATTAAGATGAAGCATGATAAAGATGGAGTAGGATGAAGATGGAGCAGGATGAACATGGAGCAGGATAAAATGGAGCAGGATGAAGATGGAGCAGGATGAAGATGGAGCAGGATAAAATGGAGCAGGATGAACATGGAGCAGGATGAACATGGAGCAGGATGAACATGGAGCAGGGAGAAGATGGAGCAGGATAAAATGGAGCAGGATGAAGATGGAGCAGGATGAAGATGGAGCAGGATCAGGGTGGAGCAGGGTGAGCGTGGAGCAGGATAAAAATGGAGCAGGATGAAGATGGAGCAGGGTGAACATGGAGCAGGATGAACATGGAGCAGGAAAGCCCCAGTGCTGCTCAGGGCAGGGGATGGAAAGTGCAGGGAGCATCCAGGTGGGAAAAGACGTGGATGTCGTGGCCCATAACTGGTGTCGCTGGACTCCCGTGTCCGTGGGTTGTTTTGGGGCCAGGTGAAGGTGAGCTCTGCACGTTCCCGACCCTTTGGCTGTCACTGACTGTGCCCCCGCTGCTCTGCTGTCCCCACAGCGGGGTCCCAGCACGGTCCCAGGGGTGCCCCACACCCCTGCCCGCTGTGCTGAGGTGCCAGGGGAGGGAAAGCACGGGCAGGATGTGCTTGGCCTCCCCAGCCGTGGCGCAGACACTCCCCAGGAGCACTGAGTCTGCTCTGGAGGGTCCTTAAATCACTAATTAGCGCTGTTAACCCCGCGTGACAGCGGAACAGCCACTCCTGAGCCCGCCCGGAGGCTCGGGGGGTGGAGGAGATGGCTCAGCAGCTCGTTTCTCTGTCTCGCCCCTCTCCTGTCCCCGTTTTCCCCCCATCCCCGCTCCATCCCCCGTTTTCCTGCGCACACCCCGCGGTTTGGGATGCAGGTCCCGTTGATCGCATCGCTGGCCATTCGCATCCCCCCGACCCTTCCCATTTCTCCTGCGGAGCCCCGGCTGGGTGAAATTGGGAGCAGAGAAGGAGCTCTGGTTGCCATGGCTACCGGCACTGCCTTCCTCCCGGGGAGGAGGAGGAGGAGACCGCAGGACTTCAGGGCAAAGCCTCCAAACTTCTCCAGCCCTGAAACTCAGCCAGGGGCTCTGGGGCACCCTTGGGAAGCACCAGCCGCTCCCTGCAGGCAAACAGGACCTGAGGATGGGCAGTGGCTCCGTAAAATCCCTGCCTGTCCCATCTCGGACCGGGCGCTTGGTCCAGAGGCCTCTTCTGCCCCCCCGGAGGAAAAGGACACAGGACAGGCAGGAATTTTTATTGAATCCCCTCCTTTCCAGGGGCTCTCTGGATTGATGGATTCTCGGGGCGGTTGTGCAACCTCCCAAAGGGCTTTAAACACCCAAATCTTGGGGAATCGTCCTTTTATGTTTACATTTTCCGTGCTGCATCTCCCGAATCAGTCCAAAGGACTGCAGGGACCCCCTGCACCCCAAACCTTGGTGTTCCATCTCCCTCGATGAGGGAGCAGACAGAGGAGGTCCCACAAACACGGATCCTTTTGTTCCCAGGTCGCTTGGGATTGTCTGTAATTATTTCCAGGGATGCATGCCACGGCAATTGTTGGTTATTTGAGGCTCCTGTGGGAATGCTTCCCTGGGAAAAAAAAGGAAAAAAAAAAAAAAAGCAAAGAGCCTGCACGTAGCCTGGATGAGAAATTCCGATTTGGAACGGGCTCAAGAAGGGAATAAATAGGTGAATAAATTAAATAAATAAAAGGTGGGAGGGGGAAAGGAGCGAGGTGGCCTTGCCGTGTCAAGATAACTGTACCTTGTCCCCCTGCTCTGCAAACTCTGCTGAGCAGATTTATTAGTTTTAATTAACAGGAGGGGGAGAAAAAAAAAAATGGAGCTGGGAATACATCCAAATTTCAACTCAAAAAAATCACTGCTCCTTCCTCAAGATTGAGAGAGAAAGAGGGTGAATGACCAGAATAATAATCAGCAAAGAGATCTGGGTGCCAAGGAAGCCACTTCCCTGCCTAGGCTGTGCGCTGGCTCCCGGGGTGAGCAGGAACTCATTCAGAGAAGGACGGGAAGTCCTGGCAGGGTCAGAGTTCAGGGCTGGGCCTGCGTAAAATCCAGATAAAAGCTCTTATCCCAATTTTTCCCTTGGTGGAAAACTGAGGCTGGGTTTAAAGTTGTGTCTGTATGTGCTGTTATTCACAGAAAATGTTTGGGTTTTTTTTATCACTACAAGTCCTCATCCCCGAGGATGAGTGGTTTGGGGACAGCTAGTTGCTGATGTGCCCTCAGTGGCCCCAGGAACACTGCCCTGGGCACTGGGGAATAGGATTTTTGTGCCCAAACCACATCCACCTGCTGCCCATGGGGTGCACTCCAGGGTGCTGGAAGGAAGGTGTTTAACTTAAGGTATTTGCTTATTCTCAGTAGCAGAAGAGAGCTAAAAAAAAAAAAAAAAAATCATAAAAACTCAATTTCCAGTCCACAAAACATTGACAATCCAAACCATCTGAAAGAAAAACAGCGCTGCCTTTTATTTATTAGTCTGTTTTTCCTGTTGGCATCCAGTCGACATTTGCTGCCAAGGATTTATGAGGATGAAACGCATTTTTTTTTCCCTGTCAGAATGACCTGGGAGGGAGCCCTGTTCTGGGAGCATCTCCCTCCTCCTGCACAGTCCTCACCCCAGGACCAGCAGGAGGGCAGCCTCGTTAGACCAGCTAATTAGCCTTGATTAATCACCAAGAGCTGAGGGGTTGATGGGCTTCTCCTGCAGCCAGAGCTGTCCCATGGCACGGGAGGTGCTGCCTCGGGAAATTTGCCTCTGGTTTGGTGTGGAAATTCCCTTTGTGGATCTGCACCATCAGCTGGTCCCTCTGGGGAGGCCAAACATCTTCCTGAGGCCTCAGGCAGGCCCTGAGCTCTTCGGGACAGAGAAGAAAAATGAGCTTTGCTTTTCCTCCCCTGTCCCCTTTCAAGTTTCCCTTTGTCCCATTAGAAACCTTTTGGGAAGAGCTGGAAAGGCTCTGGCTGCCAGCACCTCCAGGATCCAGGGGAACTTGGACCCCTTGATCCCATCCCTGCCCTTTCCAGATGTTCCACGAGGAAACACAGCCTCGCTCTCCAGGAAACAGCAGCTCCGACGTTTTATCTTTGACTTTCACCACTCCAACAAGTCCCTCAGGAGAAGCACCAGCGAGTTTTATTAAAAATAAAAAACCCTTGTGGAGAGGACGAGCACTTTGTCTTCCAGATTTACCAGGAGCTGCAGCAGACAGCGGGGAGAGTTCAGAAAAGGCTCTCGGGGAAGAGCAGGACATAAATAAAGAGAAATAATAACAGCTGGACCCAGCACAGGGCCCTGAGGCCACAGTCGGGTTTGTGGTGAACATGCTGGGAACAGCAAAATTCCCAGGTGTCCTGGGTTCCAGTGTCAGGTGTGCCCAAAAGTATGGATTCTATCAGCATCTTCATGAGCTGTTGGAACCAGCTGGGGCAGTGCTCCCTGCCTCCTCCCTCGGGACTATCTCCTGTTAATGTCCCATCAGTGCCTTGCCCATGGCTCACCATCCCATTGGGAGATGTTCCACCCAGAGGGAGGAACCAAGCATTCCATCCTGGATATAACCTGGGATTCCCAACACCACAGGGGCCTTTCCCACTGGATTTCCAGAGGACAAGAGCTGCAGAGCCACCACTGGACCTTCTGAGGAAGAGCAGACCTTTCTCCAGGATCACAGCTCCAGCAGAACCACATCCATCACTTCAGGAGGAGCAGCCACCATCTCATGGGACTGGCACTGCTGCCCTGACTGACAGGGTGTCAGCTCCTGTCTGACTCTGTCATTGAACCAGGGTTTTCCTGCCTTCTTTTTTATATACATATATATATGTAAAGAACTGTTATTGCTATTCCCCATATCTTTGCCTGAAAGCCTCTTAATTTCAAAATTATGATAATTGTGAGGGAAGGAGGTTACATCTTCCATTCCAAGGAAGGCTCCTGCCTTCCTTAGCAGACACCTGTCTTCAAAACCAAGACATCAGGGAAAAAACAGGATCTCAATGGAAAATAACACAATGGAAAACCCAGCAGAGAGCTGAGTTCTGGCCCTGGGATGAAGATCAACTCCCTGCCTCATCCTCATTTTGTGGGGTTTTTGAGGCTGACCTGGCAGAGGCCTGGGGTGGCTCCACGGATGTGGCAAGGAGGGCACTTCGGATGAGGCAGGAGAAAAGGGTCACTTCTGCTCCAATCTGTTGTTGATTTGCAGGCCAGAGAGGTGCAAACTCCAATCTCCCGCCAGATGGGAAATGTTAAGAAGTTTCGTGCATTCGAAATTAATTTGTATCCAATAAAAGCCGAACCTTCCGCCTCTTCTGCTGTTAGAAACCCAAATATCGATGATTCTGCGCCGCAATTTTGGAGAACCCAATTACCTGCAGGATCTCAGCCCATCTGTGCTCGAGACGTGCCCAGGTATGGCCAGGTTTGCTGGTGGAAAGGTGGCAAAGAGGCACGGAGAAAGTGTGATTTTTACAGCCTCAATTCCCCGCGGAAGCAATCCAACAAGAGAGGTCAGATCCCAGGTCCCAAGGCATATGTTCAGATTACTTCATCAGCACTCTGGTTGAAACATTTCCATGGCTGCTGCTGGCAGAAAATTGGTCCTTCTTTTGTTAAAATTAAAACCATCCCAAATTATGTTGGTTGTGGTTTATTTTTTTTTTCCTCCCCACTTGAGAAATGTTGACATGGTGTCAAAAAAAAGAAAAAAAAAAAAAGGAAAAAAAAGAAGAAAAAAAGCCAAGCAAAAAATCCAGGCCAAACCCAAATGTTGAACAAACAGAGACATTTTCACTTTGGAAGCAAAAAATCAAAACAGATCTGTTGAAAACAGAAATAATTTCATCCCAACAGCGCCGCTTCCAACCTGGTCTGCCATCGATTGCTAATTCCACTGGCAGGGAATCACGAGGAGCTCGGGAGCAAACCTCAAAGGAGCAGCCAAACCTGGCTTTGGGCTCCTCCCATGCGTGGCACCGGGATTCATCCCACCCAAATTTCCCCCTAATTTCGGAGCAGTGATTAATTGACTGCAGAAATGATGATCTTCAGAGTCGAGGATGGGCCGCGCTGAGCAGGCCTTGGGGCCTGCCTTGACGTTGGTGTCTGCCACAGGAGGAGCATGATTCCCAGATTTTGGCTCGTCCCAGCTCCGTGAGGCTCTTTCCCCTCTTTTTTTGGTGCGTTTTCCCTGCAGGGTTTTGTGGAGAGCAGGGAAAAGATGGAAATCCCAGGGTCTCCCCAGCTCCAAAGCCTGGGAGCCAGGCAGGAAGAGAGCCGGAATGTTTACACATAAACATCCTGGCACGGAGCCACCTCCACAAGGGGAAAAAAAAAAGCCATCCAAACAGAAAGAACATGAAAAATTAATAAGGGTTTTAGACTATTACATTTTCCAGGGCTTGCTGGATCGTGGTTCTCAATTCTCAATCAATCACGTTTCAATTGGGATTGATTAATTTTCCGGAATGCTTTGTTGGCCCCCTTGGACGTGCTTGAGTTCCGGGGGAGACAAGCCAAGGCCAGGGCTGGAAGTGGGGGAGTCTCGAGGGGGATCCCAAAGCTGGAATTGAGGTTCTCATGAGGGGGATGCCAGGGCTGGAATTGAGGAGGGTCCCAGGGCTGGAATTGGGGGATTNGGGATCCCAAAGCTGGAATTGAGGACGGTCCCAGGGCAGGAATCTGGGGACTCATGAGGGGGATTCAGGGCTAGAATTGGGGGATTCATGACAGGGATCCAGGGCTGGAATTGGGGGATTCATGAGGAGGATTCAGGGCTGGAACTGAGGGATTCATGAGGGGGATCCCAGGGCTGAAATTGAGTAGGGTCTCAGGGCAGGAATTCAGGGACTCATGAGGGGGATCCAGGGCTGGAATTGAGGGATTCATGAGGGGGATCCAGGGCTGGAATTGGGGAATTCATGAGGGGGATCCAGGGCTGGAATTGGGGAATTCATGAGGGGGATCCAGGACTGGAATTGGGGGATTCATGAGGGGGATTAGGGCTGGAACTGGGGGATTCATGAGGGGGATCCAGGGCTGGAATTGAGGAGGGTCCCAGGGCAGGAATTCGGGGACTCGTGAGGGGGATCCCAAAGCTGGAATCGAGGTTCTCATGAGGGGGACCCAGGGCTGGAATTGAGGGATTCATGGGAGGGTTCCAGGGCTGAAACTGAGGAGGCTCCCAGGGCTGGAATTGGAGGCATTTATGAGGGACGGCCCAGCTTCGGAGCAGGACGGAGACACCTGGATCCATCCCGAGGAGCACCAACGCCGCTGGGGCGGGCTCAGCTCCTCCTGTGCTGCTCCATGCCATGCCATGCCATGCCATGCCATGCCACCTCGTGCTCTCCTCCCTGTCCCTGTCCCGGCTGTCCGGCCTGGCCGCTGTGCCGGGGTCAGGGCGAGCACTGGACCGTGCCCAACGCGGCGCCGTGCCCTGCCAGCCGGAGCAGCCAGCTCAGCCCTGCCTTGTCTTTCCCTTTCCCTCGCCCAGCGGGAGGAGCGCGGGGAAGGTCTTTATGTGATCGTAGAGAAAGACAAAATGCCTTAATAGCAGCCGGCGCTGCCTCTGCGGGGCCCAGGGGACGCTGCAGCAGCCCGTAATCATCATCGTAAATAAAAGGGGATGGCTCTGGTGTGCGGCGCGGGCTGTTAAAGCCAGCCCCAGGGTGGAAGGCATGTCTTAAATACAAGCTGGAGAGGATGTTTCTCTCCTCATTGCCCCTCTAATTCTCCTTCCCCGCATGGCGGAGCAGGGGAAGGCTGGCACAGCTCTTGGTTAGCCTGAACAGCATGTATAGGTTTTATATTGTATTTATTTATATATATAATAGACTTAATCTATTTTTATGTATGTAATATCTCTAATATTTTTTATATACTTGTATTTAATATATCTTTATATATTTAAATATACATATTGAA
>VZRF01003046.1:54623-65280 GCA_013396875.1 Vireo altiloquus | reverse complement strand
GGTGTTTGCTGGTGCCTTGTCCTGCCTTTGGGAAGAGCTG
This sequence comes from Vireo altiloquus, assembly GCA_013396875.1. Lineage (NCBI taxonomy): Eukaryota > Metazoa > Chordata > Aves > Passeriformes > Vireonidae > Vireo > Vireo altiloquus. Next base: position 65,240 of record VZRF01003046.1, on the reverse strand, counting down.
GTGGAAGGGCTGTGGGAGGTTGTTCCTTGGGGCTGGGATGGGGTTTGGAGGGTTGGGGACATGCTCCGGGATGCAGCTGTGTCCTGGCAGGGGAGGAGAAGCAGGAGCTGCTGCTGCTGCGGGGAGGGAGGGCAGTGGGTCTGGAGGGTCCTGTGCGGGTCAGGTTAAACCAACCCCTGGTTCAGAGCTGCTGCAGCTCCCAGGGGTGGTGGTGGAGAGTTCTGGATGGCTCTGGAGCCTGAGAGCTGCTCGCCAGGGCTCTGCTGTCCCCGCAGGGCTGGGCGAGGGTGGAAGGGCTCGGTGTCAGCGCAGACAGGGCAGCCACAGCATCACCTCCAGCTGGATCCGAGGGTTTAATGCCAAGGGCAGAGCTCAGCCATGCAGCACCTTCTGAACCCCGAAACCCCAAACCTCGAGGGCGGGGGCAAAGTCAGGCTCAGCCCCCACGGGGCACCCAGCACCACAGGGGAGAAGGGAACTCTCGGCATTTCCCGTGCCCGGTGCCCTCCGAGCCTGGTCAGGGCCGCTCGCTGCCTTCTCCGGGGTCTTTGCCTGCGGGAAAACCCTAAAAGCGAGATTGGAGATCAGAGCCGCATTATGCAGGCCGCAATTTGCATAATCATCATGCAAATTGAGATGGATAACCAGCTTTAACCAGCCTCGAGCTGCTTTCAAGTGCCTCTTTCTCAGCTGCTGCTTCAATCACTTAAAGGACAGGGAAAAAAAAAAAAAAAAGAACCAAAAGTTCCAACTTTCTCCTCCTGGTTAAGCACAGCGGGCCGGGGAGGGATGGGAGGTGACAAACGCAGTGCTCGAGTAGCCTGGAGGGGTCACTGGTGGCTTTCACATCCAGGAGACCCCAAAGGAACTGTCCAGGGGCCCCAGGGTGTGTTCTGCTCCATCCCAGGATTCCCGAGACCTTTGGAGCGTCTCCAGGTCCCCATCTGCCAGTCCTCTGTGGGACTGTGGGGACACAGGACACGATGGGATGTTCGGGTGGTTCATTGGGAGCTGAGCTGCTCCTCTGGTGCCTGAGGGGCCGAGAATTCCGTCTGCTGCTAGAAAAGGCATCTGATATGAAATAAAACCGTGTGGAAAAATGAAACGGAAGAATGAAGCAGAAATCTTGCTCTCCTTGTCCCTCCCCTCCTGATGCAGAGGGATCATTCCTGGAGGATCCCATCCCTCTTGTGAGGGAGCTGGACCGGGATCTGTTCATCCTCAGGCAACAAAGGCACAATCGTGGCACATTTCCAGCCCCTCTCTCCCTGCCCTCCCTCTGCCGGGTGCTGTGAGCACAGCGATGGGTCAGTGGCTGTGCTGACAGTCCCTTCCTGGGAGCTGGGAGCTGTCCATCCATGGCTGGCCCTGGCTGCTGGAGCGCTGTGATCCCACATTCACCCCATACCCATCTCACATCCACCCCACATCCACCCCACATCCACCCCAAACCCATCCATATCCATCCACAACCATCCACATCCACCCCACATCCATCCACATCCATCACATCCATCCACATCCGCTCCACATCCGCTCCACATCCACTCCCCATCCATCCATCCCTCCATCCATCCCTCCCTCCATCCATCCATCCCTCCATCCATCCATCCATCCATCCATCCATCCATCCATCCATCCATCCCACATCCATCCCGGGATGCTGCTCCCACCACACTTCCCTTCCCCACATCCCTGCAGCCTCCCCGCATCCCTCACCATTCCCATTCCATTCCCTGCTGCCAGCCCTGCCTTTCCCATCCCCGATCCCTGCCTGCGGGTGTGGCTGCTCCCCAGCCCTCTGGAGAATCAACCCTTGGAAAGAAGCCTGGAAAAGCTTCTCCTTTTGCTCTCCGCAGGGAAATTCCCGGTCATGGTGCTCCCCAGGGCAGCTCCTGTGAGCTCTGCCTGCGCTGGGTCCCTGCTGGGCTGGGCTGGGCTGGGCGATCCACAGATCCTGCAAAACCACCCCAAATCTGAGCTCTTCTCCGTCTCCAGCCCCTGCGAGCCCTCGGGCGCTTCCTGACGGAGCCGCTCCCCTTATCTGGGGTGATTAAGGGATATCACTGGGTGTCCGTGGGGAAAACAGATTAGAGGGAGCTTGGGGTGACCCAGATAAGGACTGTGATCAACAGAGAGGCGTCAGGGCGTGAGGGGTGACATGAAGATGTCACCTCATCGGTGACCACTGCCCTGCGGGTGTTTCAGCTGCGCCCAACCCTGCTGGCACATGGGCTCAGGTTCCTGCCGAATCCCTGGCCCCATGGCAGGGACATGGGGTCCGAAAGGGCTGTGGGGTCGCCTGAGGGCAGGGAAGGTGCAGGAATTGTCCTGTGGCCCTTGAGGTGTGAGGTTTCTCAGCACACAGCTGAGCAGGGCAGGGCTGGAGAAGGGAATTTGGGTTAAAATGAGAACCGAGGTAAAGCAGAGTCTGGTAAAGCAGTCATTCCCTGCCCTGCCGTGAGCAGAAGGGGCTGAATGTCCCCTTGGGGTTCGAAGGCAGGGCTGAAACCCCTCCTGAGGCACCGGGCTGGCGGTGAGAGGTAAAACCCCCGGGGGTGTGAGGAGCACGGGATCCAGAACGGCACAGAATGGGTAAATTCCGAGGTTTTAACAGCAAACAGGAGAAAGCGCTGAGCCATCTGTCTGTGAGCTTCGGGGAGATGATTCAGGGTAGGAAAAGGGGCGACTTCGGGAACACTTTGTGTCTTGAGGAACAAACCAGCCCCAGAAGAGAGCGGAGCTGAGGGATGACTTCATCGCGCGGTGCTGGCACACGGCCTCGGCCCAAACCCCTTCCCCCGCTGCGAGAGGAACATCAAAAATAAACTAACATGAAAGAAAACTCCTGATTTCCTCAAGTAGGAGCAAACATAATTTGGTTCCAGCCCTTTCCTGTCGCTGCTGCCAGCGTGGCAGGACACGGCGGCGAGCAGTGAGGCTCCAAGTGTGCTGAAACTGGGCTTTTCCTTATTTTTCTGTAGTGCACAGGTGTGGGGAGGACGGAGAAATAAATGGATGGGCCAACGCTTAAAAAAAGGAATGCGTTCCCTAAGAACACAGGTAGCAGCGAGAAATCGAAGAACCTAATGGGCTATGGGTGAGCAGAAGGGTCAGGGACGATAAGAAAGCACTTAGAGGGTGCAGGGGATTTATTTCCGTGTCAGAAACGGCTCCGGCGTTAGAGCCAGATGGCGAAATTGGAAAATAGCAGGGTGGGAAAGGTAGGGATGCTCCACAGATATTCCAAATCCAGGGGAAAAAAGGAGGCAGGAGGTTTGGTTTGCTGCAGACGGAGCTGTTGATGCCTTGAGTGGCTACCTAAAAACAGAGGCTAGGCCAAAAAAAAAGGGAATAAAAGTAAGTATTTATCTGAGGGGCCTTCAAAGGCACACCCTGGGCAGTCAAAAGGCTCCACCCAAGATGGACCCTGGGTCACAGGTCCTTCACACTTTTATAAGTTTGGTCCATTTGCATATCAGGGTTAATTCTCCAATTATAACTTCAGTTAATGATGGAATTACCCCACGTTTGCCCCTCCTCTCAAAGGCTTTTAGTTTACACATTTTGGGCCTGGGACAATGAAGGTGTCCTTGGAAAGCAAACCCAGAGGTGTTTGTTATGTCTGACCAGCGTGAGAGAACAGCAGCTCACAGGCCACACGAAACTTCAGAGTTACACACGAGGCAGGATTTGGGAAATACAAAAGTTTAAACCTAAGGCATTGCTGTGCCTGCTCCAAACCCGAAGCCGGCTCTGGAAACACTGCTCTGAGGGGTGGCTTGGGTGGATTTAGGGTTTCTCCAAGGCTTTTGGCGTGCTCTCGTTTCGCTCAAGTGGGGAATTAAAAGGGTCCTGATTTGCTGGAGGGGTCACAGGTATGATAATAGAGGGATCCGTGAGTGTTTGTTCCCATCGAGAGGAATGAGGGATTTGTCTTCAGAAATAGGCTGTGGGTCTGCTGGTGGGCAAAATGAGCACTGAGAGATAAAAGAAAGGATGGGAAGGATTCCACTGATGGATGAATGGAAAAAAAAAGATGTTTGCCTTTACAAACAAACTGTAGGTGTGCTGGTAAATGAAATTGGATATTGAGAGATGAAAGAAACAATGGGAAAAACCATGAATTCCATAAGAATTAATAATAAAAGGGGGAGATTATACATTAGAGGAGAGTCTTAGATATGAGGCGATTTGGGAAGTCTGTACCTCTCAAGTACCTCAGCCAGTGGGGAAAGAGAGAGGGAAATGTGGCCAGGAAATTGGGATAAAAAGGAGGCTGAATTTGAGGCTAAATTTGAGAGACCCCAGGGGAATGCCCCATGGCCTCTCCCTTTATTCGAAAAAATAACAGGACTCCTCTGTCTCCTTTTTGGACATAAACCTCTGGTGTCTGTGGATTAATTCTCCTGACACCATCGGGATCTCCTTCCCGTGGTTCGGGGCCACTTCACGCCTGGCTGAGGGACAGGAACCATCAGGGCCAAGTGCAAACCCTGATGAGAGGAAGGAAAATCGAGCAGGGACAGCCCCAGTGGCAGCAATGGGGTGAAACTATCCCACTGTTCCATCGGGGCTGCACAAAGAGGGTTCCAGGCTGCCGGGAAGCAGGAAAATCCTTATTTTTTTTATGTGTATGTGCACAGGGAGCAGGATCAGCCTTTAAAACAGCGGCTCCGGGTCAGCAGGGATCTCTGTGTCCAGCCAGAGGAGGATCCCGGTGGTTCCTTTCCCAGTGGTCAGTGTGGGGCAGCCCAGGATGAGCCCGTCCCTGCTGCAATCAGCGTTATCCCTAAAATCCCTTAATTAGTGCGGGAATGGTCGTTATCCAGCAGCTCAAGGAGCTGTTAAAGGACCCGCGAGGCCGAGCCTGGAGCACGGTGTGAAAAGAGGGAGCCGAGCCGCGTAAATTCAGGATTTAGGGCGTTTTTTGGGGTGGTTTCGGCAGGAAGCTTCCCAGGGAATGGCTCCACCAGCATCCCGCAGCTCGCTTTGGAGAATGCTTCATCCCGGAGAGTGGAATCGTGGAAAGGAGCTGCTCCCCCCTGGATCACCCAGCCCTGATCCCAGCCGGGATCCGCCGGGGCTGGCTGGGCTGGGTACATGCATTATTCTTTTTTAAGCTGAACATAAGGAAGTAACACTCGGAGCTCCTTGCTCCCACACTGGAATCACAACCCACCATGAATAATTTATTTTCAAATAATTAATTATTCAGCTTATTTCTTCATTAGCTGGAGAACCTGAGCGTAATTAGCTGCTTACCTCCGCAAAAAGAACCGACTTTTTTCTGATGCGAATAAATAAAATATGAGCGGATTTTCACCCCCCCAAAAAAAACCCCAAACAACCCCAGCCACTGGTGACCCTTTAGAGCAGCATCCCTGAGGATCTTCCTGGGTGTTCTCATGGTGCTGCTTATCCCTGGAGGTGGAATTGGATAAAGGTTTCCAAGTGTTCCCACAGAGAGAATCCTTAAAAATAGGGTCTGGGCCAGTTGAGATGGGGTTGGCAGGNTGGGGGATCTGGAGGAACTTTCATCCCAAAAAATCAGATCTGGGAGAGCCAGGATGGGGTTGGCAGGTCACTGGGGGATCTGGAGGAACTTCCATCCCAAAAAATCAGATCTGGGTGAGCCATGATGGGGTTGGCAGGTCACTGGGGGATCTGGTGGAACTTTCATCCCAAAAAATCAGATCTGGGTGAGCCGGGATGGGGTTGGCAGGTCACTGGGGGATCTGGAGGAACTTTCATCCCAAAAAATCAGATCTGGGAGAGCCAGGATGGGGTTGGCAGGTCACTGGGGGATCTGGAGGAACTTCCATCCCAAAAAATCAGATCTGGGTGAGCCATGATGGGGTTGGCAGGTCACTGGGGGATCTGGTGGAACTTTCATCCCAAAAAATCAGATCTGGGTGAGCCGGGATGGGGTTGGCAGGTCACTGGGGGATCTGGTGGAACTTTCCCAGCCTGGTTTCCACCTCTCCCAGGGAATAGGGGGAATGCTGCCTTCTCCTCTCCTGAAAATATTGTTCTTTTGTGCTTGTGGATCCTTTTAAACTTTATCCGTGGTGGTGAGACTTGGCCCAGCAGAGCAGCCTTTGGCAGCGGCAGGAATCATCCCAAGCCCTGGGATTTGTGGATTTTGGGGTCGCAGTGGCTGCTGCAGCTCAGTGCAGGAAGCCCCAGGGTGGCCTCTGCATCTTCTGTGCCTGCTGGATCCCTGTGTGGATCCCAGAATGGTTTGGGTTGGAAGGGACCCTAAAGCTCATGGAATTCCCACCCTGCCATGGGCAGGGACACCTTCCACTATCCCAGGTTTTTCCAAGCCCCATCCAACCCTGTGGACACTGGCAAGTGGTCAGAGAGAGATTTTCCAGCTCTCTTGGTCTGTTTGTGCCAAGCAGTTACTTTCTCATGAGCAGGGCAGAGAACCAGAAGTTTGTGAAGCCATCTCATGTGTTTGGTAAAATATATCTCACAGGTGGTGTTTAGTACATTTTGTAATTCCTGACTTGTTATTCTGTAACTAGCCAGTGATATCTGTTCTTTACACTGTTTCTGACAATGCTATATATAAGCACTTGGTTTCTTGAGCAAGAAGATGAACCTAAGGATCTAAGGATCTTTATAGATCTTTTTGCCTTTGCTTGGATAAAAGGATCTTTGCCTTCTGATGATTCTGAGAGTGGAATTTCTTTTATTATAATGGCCCTAACCAGGACCGAACAGCAACACAACCTGGCCTTGGCCACTCTCAGGGATGGAGCAGCCACAGCCCCTCTGGACACACTGTTCCCTCAGGATTCCAGCCCACTCCAGCCATCCTGAGCCTCCCCAGCCCTATTTTGGCTGCGATCCCTGTCCCAAACCCCCCAGCCCTGCTCCCCTCTCCCCCTGCACGTGACGCCAGCTCCTCTTCTCCTCCCCAGCACCTTTCACTTGCACTGTAGCTCCACTCGAGCTGCCTCTGCCGGCTCCACGCTTTCCTGCCGTTCTGCTGAGCTCGCTTGGAGCTGCGCAGGCTTTATCCCACTCCTTTTTTATTTATCCCCATTCTTCTGCCTTGTACCAGAGCCAGGAGTGCCGGGGAGCCGGTGCTGCTCAGCTCTGCAGCTGCGTGCTCTGTACGCCCTGTACCCTCCGGAGTGCTCACACTAACTTTTCCATGCCCTAAATATTTTTCGGGGAGGGAGATATTCCCGGCTCTCCCCTACCTCTGATGCCCATGCCAATCCCACAGCCTCTCCCGGAGGCTGCAGGTGGTTTTCCATGCCCGTGTCCCAATCCTCTGGCCGTGACTTTGTTGTTCTTGCCCGCTTTGGCAGGAGGTAATGATTGTTTTTATCTGTTCTCCTGGCAATCTGGGATACTCTGAGCCTTCAGGCAGCTTTTGCAAATGCCACCTTCTCCTCCCTTGGTGATCTCCCTGCCTGGAATTCCAGCTGCTGGAGATGGGGCTGTGTGCTCAAGGATATGCATCTCACAATTGCCTCCCTTACCAGGTTTCATGGCTTTGCTCACTGCTCGGCTCTTCCCGAGCTCTTCCATGGAAAACTTTGCCATTCCTGAGGAGCTGGGGAGGAGGGCAGTGCCTTTGGGAGCAGGGAAGGGGGAGCCAGAGGTGGGGAATGCTGGAGCAGATCCCGTTTGGAGCTGTCTGGGACACAAACAGATCTGGAAGCAGCAGAGGGGTCGCTGAGTCGTTATTTGGGAGTCGTTATTTGACCACACTGACCCATTGCTGGGGATGCACCCCAAGTTATCCTTTCGTGTTTTCCCTGCTGGTGCTGGGTCTGGGCCTGGATTGGAGCCCAGCGCTAGCTTTTGGGGGAAAATCGAGGCTGGAGGCAGAGGTGGGATGGGGTTAAAAGAGGGCAGATCTCGGCTCTGGCCAAAATCCCCTCTCAGCATCTCCAGGACCACCCTGCCCCACCTGTCTCAGCAGCTTCCCACTCCCTCATCCTCGCTCAGCCCTTTCTGTCCCTGCTGCTCCTCCTCTGAGATGGGATTTAGGGAGCTGCCAGGTCCCCCTGTGGTGTCCCTGGGAGGGGACACTGAGGCTGTGTGGGGTCTGCTCTGTGGGACACATCACACCCCTCATCCCGTGAGCTGCTCTGTTGCAATATGAAGCGATGCAGATTCTCCAGGCTGGTGTAAAGGAGAGTTTTTATCGTGAAAACTCAGTGTTTTTACGTAGTTAGCTGGTTATCAGTTTACATCACTTTAAAGCATAACAAACATAATTTAACCAACTGCTATGTACTACGACGGTCACGCAGAGTGGTTTTTTTATTCTTAATTTAGCTGTGCTTCTTTCTCACAGTCTTTTTCTACCCAGCTGAAGTAGCGTGGCCTGAGCCATGATTTTATGAAGGCAACGAGGCCTTCATGCGACGCTGCCTGAGATCCCTCACCACCTTTTTGCTTCAGTTCCTCTCCTGCTCTCTTTAGCCCCGATGCAATTTGCTCAAAACCTGGTGGCCTCCTTGACCTCCCATCCCAGGACTCCTCTCTTCCAGCCTGTGCAGGGTCCTGGCTTCTTCCCAACACCTTCCCTCAACTCCTGCTCAGCCTGTAACCCCCCCGAGCTCTTCTTTGGGAGATTTATTTTTAGTTTCTCTTCCTCCCGCTCGGGATTTCCGCAGCTCCAGCAACGCTTCCACCTGACGCCGTTCCAGGTACCCTGCACTTTTGTGTCCTTGACCTCTCTCCGGCTGAATTCACTAAAAATTCCTTTTGTTTCTCGCTGTCCGCTCTGCTCGAGATCAAGATCCGCAGCCTCGCTCTCTTTTGTTCCCTCCTCCAGTCACGTGTGGATTTAGGTCGAAGTCTTCCATTCAGGGCACGCTTCTGCAATCAGCCCTTTCATAATATCTCCGTTTCTCACCAAAATAATCGAAATAATCATCGTTTCAGGTGAATTTCAGCCTGCCTGCTCTCCCATCCAGCTGCTCTGGGGCTCCAGGGCTTTTTCCAGACTCCCTGTAGACCAAAGCCCTGCATTGGTTTCCACAATGATTGAAGAATTGGGTTTGGTGCACAAAGAGGTCACAGCTTGCTCTCCACGTTCCCAGTGGTTCTGATAAAGAGGATTTTCACGCCCTGGATGTTCAAACCACTTTTTCCTTCCCCTCACCGCTTCAGGTTCGCACTTTTTCTGGGTTGCCCCAAAAGTGGGTGTTTGGAGAAGACCCAGAGCACCCTTGGGCATCCAGCAGCCAACAGGGCAGGTCCTGGGGCCCTGCCCTGCCCTGAGCCACCCCAAAACACAGAAGGGACCCTAAAGCTCATCCTGCTCCACCTGCTTCTGGATCTCACATCCCCATCCATCCCTGTCTGATGGTGCCCTCGGGGAGGGAGGAAATGTTCATTCCTCAGCTCCCAGGGCTGCTCCTCCCCAGGAGCTGGAGGTGGGCAGGAGATCCTGGAATTTGCCCGAGCTCCTTAAATCCCACAGAGGAGCTGGAGGTGGCCGGGCTGGACTCTGCTGACTCGGAGGACACTTGATGATCTCCTGACATCGATTTTCTTTCCCCCCACTGCCCGAGGAAGCGCTGGGATAATGGAATGCACATCTCAGGGAGCTCATCCAGCGGCTGCCCCGATCAATTCGTCCTCCTGGGTCACTGTGACACACCAGAGAAACAACCAAAAGAGCAAAACTGAGCTGGGAAGGTTGGCAAGATGACCAGGAAGGAAATTTCCTCTTGCTCAGCTTTTGGGCCCTTCGGAGATGCAGCCAGGCTCCCAGCAGCTCAGGGCAAAATTCAATTTTCCACTTGGCTTTCCTTGCAGCACACCTGGCTCCTCCTTCCCCTCCTCACTGCTCCATGTCCGAGACACCCAAACCCTCATCCAGCTGCCACCCCAGCCCCTGGGACGATCCTGAGCTCGACAAGAATCCCACTATTCCCACTATTCCAGCCCCCAGAGCCACCAGAGGCAGGATGGGATGTGACAGGGTGGCAGGCGGGAAAAGGAGGGGTTCGGAAATCACGGCAAACAGGAGCTGACTGCCCAATAATTGTGGACAACCAGGCTTTTCAGCAGGGCCATAAATCAATGGCAGACGGAGCCATGCTGGGTGGTGTTCATTGATTTCTTTTTTTTTATTATTATTTCTTGTTGGTTCTTCTTCCACCCTCCCCTTTTGCTGCTCACTGGGGTGGAAATGCTGAGGAGGAAGCTCTTGGGGGGTTTCTCCTGATGCCTTAAATGGCTACCTAGAAAAAGAGAGCAGATAGGAATAAAGGAATAAAGGAGGGATTGATTGGAAAGGCCTTCAGAGGTCACACTCTGGGCTCCAGAGGCTCCTGCCTCAGTGCATCCCAAAATGGGCAATGACAGCTCCTGAGTTCTTCCCACTTTGATATCAGCATCAATTGCCCAAGCAGAAGCCAGGCAAGGATGGAATTTGCCCAAGCTTGCCCCCCTCTCCCCAAGATGAAGGTTTGCAGTTGTTGGGCCCAGGAGGGTCTGGGTGTCCTTGGAGAGCGAGCTGGAGAGGCTTTGTTATGTCAGTGTGAGCATGAGAGAACAGCACTGAACGAGCTCCAGGGAGCTGCAGAGTTACACTGGGCACTGCAGGGCTGGGAACAGAGAAAAGTTAAACCC
>VZRF01003046.1:13212-52106 GCA_013396875.1 Vireo altiloquus | reverse complement strand
GGGATGGGACGGGATGGATGGATGGATGGATGGATGGATGGATGGATGGATGGGATGGGATGGGATGGGATGGGATGGGATGGGATGGATGGGGATGGATGGGGATGGATGGGATGGGATGGGATGGCTGCTGAGGGTGCAAGGCTTCAGCCGGAAAACATCAGCTTCTCCGTAAAAAGGTGGGGAACTGGAACAGGGGAAGAACTGTGGATGTGCTTTCCCCTCCCTGAGGAAAACCAAGGCTCGATCCTTGGTGTCTGTGTGGGTTTTGCAGGACCGAGGGCAGAGCAGACCTTCTGTCTCCACAGAGGTGTTTTTCCATCCTCTGGGCACTTTCCAGCTGGGATTCAGGGTGAGAAACCCCTGTTCTGTGTTCCTCCTTCCTCCTCTTCCTCCTCCTCCTCCTCCTGCCTTCCCCAGGGTGAGCCCAGCCATGGCACAGGGGGCACAGAGCCGAGCCCACCCCGTGCTGGGACAGCAGCAGCAGGGCACGGCCAAATCCTGCTCTGCCGCTTTAATTTTTAATAAAGGAGAAATTAATTTTGTCTTTGCCTAAGTACCTGTCACGTCCAATTACTGAGGCTGAGAGTGAAAAAGACGAAGCAGCCAGGTCATTAGGCAAATTTTAATTAGAGGCTCAGCTGCCCTTTACTAATCAGATGCTACAGCTCTTTCCTGATGTTCCTGCTCTCCATCCATGGGGTCTTCCCAAGCCCACCCGAGGATGTTGTTCCTCTTCTCACGGGCTTCCCACATGGAGGTGGAGCTTGGGATGGGATGAGGCCAGCAGGGGATGGTGGTCAGTGGGGTGGTGGCCAGTGGCTCAGTGTCCAGGAGGAGGTGGGTGACAATCAGGGGGTCTGGGATGTCCTCAGCAGCGCCACAGACTGGGATCGAGAGGACCCTCGGTGGGTTTGGAGGTGGCACCAGGCTCGGCAGAGCATTCCACACACCTCAGGGGTGGGATGCCTTCCACAGGGACCTGGACAAGCCCAAAAGTGGGACTTCAGGAGGTTCTGCAAGGCCGAGGGAGGAGAAATCCAGGAGCAACCTCTCTCCATCCCAGCACACAGCCTTGGCCGGAGAGAGGAGGAGGAAAAGGATGGATGAGGAGAGGACCAGGCTGTTTCTTCCTCTCTGGTGACAGCATCCCCATCTCCTCACCATGTCCCCAAGCCTCCCTGCCCTGCAGGGACCAGGTTTTCCTGTGGCCGATCCCACCAGGGATCCATCCCTGGAGCTGCCTGTCGTGGTCACTCCAGCGGTGCCAAAGAACCCACAGAGGCCACCCTGACCTGCCTCGGCTCCTCTTCCCTGCCCACGGGCTGTGACTGGAGCCAGGTAGGGATGCAGGAAGGGATTCTGTGCCCGAATCACACTTTTTTTGGGGGTCAGAACCACTTTTTTTGTGGTCCAGCCCGAGGATTTTCTGCGGTGCCCCTGCCACGCCGATTTTATCATTCCCGACACTTCCCCATCCCCGTGGATCCCCACGCAGGAGCAGCTTTATTGACAGCAAAGGCGTTTTTCGCATCAGGGAAAAACTTCCCGCAGGAAAAGCTCTGCTTTCAATCAAACCCAGCCCGGGAGGGCGAAGGGAAGGGAAAATCCTGTCACGGAGCTTCTCGGCGCGGTGAAAAAAAACATCCCTGTTTCCACACATCTGGAAGGCAAAGCTTCAATTTCGCACCTCGAAGTGATTTTCACGCTGACGTTTCTTTTATCCCTCGCAATCAGCCGGCTCCAAATATTAGAGTTGCTTCGCCAGGAGGGAATGTTTCTGAGCGGCATTTCCCCGCCTTTCCCACCTTCCCTCCTCCTTGCTTTCCCTCCCTTTAGGTGTTCCGAGAGAGCGCAGTTTTTCCCTCGGGCACTAAAATTTTCGCTGCCTTTTCACTGAGGGAATTTTCAGCCTCTTCACGCTCCCCCCCCTCCCAAAAAAAGCCAAAAAACCTGATTTTTTCCCCTGATTTTTCCCCACTTCTGGAATTTCTCCAGCTGTTCGGATGTTCAACCCAAAACTCGATGGTTTTGTCCAGGGGAGAGGAGATTTAGAAAGATTATGCAAAGAAGTAGTGGCCCCTTTTTTCCCCCCTTTTTCTCCTCATCTTGTGCAAATTACCCTATTATTCTGCTCCCTTAGGATGCCTGAGTGTCCTTATTTCTTCTTTTGAGCTAAAGTCACCCATGCATTAAATTAGTTCTCTGCCTGGAAATAGCTTTGATTACTTTCCCCGAGCCTCAGCTCATGGGAGGCTCCCGGAGAGTTTTAAAAATCAAAACGGGGCAAAAAAAAACAAAAAAAAAAGGGAAAAGGGGAGGGGGAAAAAAAGGAGCAGGGGTAGGATGCAGCCTCCTGGAGCACACAGAGGAGGGATTTGGAATGGCCGGGGCTGGATTTGGGGCTCCGTGAGGTCCCCAGCCAGCAGTGGGGACAAGGTAGGTGTCCAGGTGGGTGTTGTGTTCTCCCTCTGCTTCCAGGGCAGTGGGATGAGCCTCTCCGAAATTTTCCAGCTGTTTGGAGGGGACCAGCTGTGCCTGAGGCCTTTTCCATGGGCTCTGTGGGAGAAGAGCCACATCTGGAGGGGTTTTGTACCATCTAAGCTGCTTTTCCATGGGAATTCTCTCCCCGTGCATCCCTCACGGAGTTAAAGCTCCCCAGCTCCGCTTTTCCCAAGGCCATGGATGGGGAGGTGGGAGGGGGAGATCTCCAAACTGGGCAACACCAGCATGGAAAAGTCCCTCCAGCCTTTTTCAGCTCCTTCCCCGATTGCTGGGGGATAAAAATGCTCCAGGAACAGAGGCCTGCACCTCGCTGCAGCTTTTCTTCCCTCTTTTCTTCCTTTAGTTAAACAGCAAACACCTCCCTCCAAAGTCATTAATTACTAATGACACAATTAGAGCCATGGAAGAGGGGAAGGAGGGACACGACGGAAAAGAAAAAAGGGAAGAGACAAAACAAACTCAACACCCCCCAAAAAAACCCAGCGGTGATGGGAGGCGTTTGGAGCTTGAGAGGAATTGAGGAAGTAATTGCTCGATTTGAGGTTAATTCTCATTCCTGCTGGGCCCACACAGGACAGGAGGGGATTCACCTTCCCAGTGCTTCCTAGAGCAAGGCGAGAATCTCATGGATCAGATTTTCCTGCTTGGAGCAGACTCCCACGTGTGCCAGAGTCCTTTTCCTGCATCGTGTCAGCTTGGAAACCTGGATTTAGCTCCACAATCCCAATATTCACCCTTTTCCACAGCTCCCTTGCCATCCCACCCAACCTCGCCCCTGCTTTTCCCTCCCCAGCCATCCCATATTCCCAGACCAGGAATATGGTCTTCCTTCCTTCCCTCCTGCCCCATCCCGGGTTCTGCTGGTCCCAGGGATGGGGCAGAGCTGAGGACCAGCAGGGACAACCCATTCCCAAATTTGGCTTCCCAAGGCTGACTCCAATCGCTTAGGGGCTCTGTGAAAAACAGATTTCGGGTGTGGAAAGGAGGGAGCAGCAGAGCTTTGTATCCCTGCTGGGTTTAACTCTGGAATCTCACGCCAGGATGGGTTTGGGAGCAGAGGGAGCAGCGGGAGGTGAGGCTGGATTTGGCAAAAAGAGCAAATCCCAGCCTTGGTTTTGGGGTGGAAAGCGATCGCTGAGCTGGAGGCGGGACGGGGGCAGCCCTGGGGGTGGCAGAGGAATGGGTGATGGTCACTCTGTGGGGGATCCTGAGGTTTTCCACCTGCTTTTCCACGCTGGACATCCCTTTGTGCCCCTGGGAGGACACTAAGCACACAGCCATCCCTCTCCTGCGGGCACCACAGAGGGCTGCAGGGTCTCTGTAGGTCCTGCTGTAAATCCCCTGGCACTGATGGTTCAATCCCAAAGGTGAGGTTTATTCCAGGTGGGACGGATCTCACCCACCGGTGAGGTTTTTCCAGAGGTTTTTCCAGACACACCATCTCTGTCCCACCCCCTCTCCCACCCCAAAACTTCCCAGCCCTGAGGTCAGAAAGGAGGAAGATCCATCCTTTGCTGTTCCTGCCCTTCAGGCCACCAAAACCATCAGGAGCCTCCCGAGTTCTGGCTCCGGGAATTGCAGAATTCCCAATGCAAATCCAAGCCCTTCTCCCTGCTCCACGGCACCCTCAGGCAGCAAAATGTGCTCAGCACCAGCCGTGAAGAGCCCAGAGAAGGTCTCTGTTCCCACTCATCTCCCTGAATATCTTCTCACATCAATTCCCACCAACGTTTTATCCTGGATGCTTAAGGGATGTGCCAAAAAAAGCAAGGAAAAGCAAAAAAATGGGAAGGAAAACCCAAGGTTTTTTGACTGTTCAGTCTACCCTCCCCAGAAGTGGGGAGAGAGAAAAGCTCCTGATCCATGGTTATGTCTTCCAGCAATTATGTGCAAATGAGTTAATCACGGGGTCACAGCAGCCAGAACCATTAATTAATCCCCAGCAGGAGCTGGGAAAATGAATTCTGTCCTGCAGTAAACAAACGTGAGGAACGTGGCGAGGAATCAGCTCCCGCTGGATGATCCCAGAGCTCCGTGGGATGCCTGGTTTGTCCCCCCTCAGACCGCAGAGCAGCCCTTTGCCAAACCCCAGGAACAGCTGGAGAATCCCAGAGCAAAGGAGCGCAAATCCCAATGTTTGGGCACCTGGTTTTAATTTTAAGACGTTTCTCTGGTCTTAAAACCAAAACACGGCTTGTGGGGAAAAGGGGTTTTTACTTCGGGATTTATTTCAGGATCTTTGGGTGCAGCACTTGCTCCAGGTGGAATGCCCCAAAATGCACACAATTATAGGCCTTGCTAATTAGCACATCTATCAAAGATTCCCCAATGATAGGCTGGAGTGAACCCCTCGTTGTGAGGAACCTTCCCCCTGGCTGGGCCTGTCTGAGGTTCCAAAATGTGTTCTGGAGAGGCCCTTGGTGTCTGGGGCTCCCAGGATGTTTGCTCTCCTGGTTTAACGGTGCTGTGGGGCTGAGCTGAGTTATCAGCCTTGGGAAGTCACAGTGTGTGGGCTAAAAGCACTGAGAATACATAAAATTGTATAAAAGGGTATGTAAGAGGGGTATAAGAGGCAAAAAAATCATCCTGGCATCACTGGAAAGGCGGGAGGTGAAATGCTCTGCTCCCTCCTGGTGTTCCTGATGTTTGGAGCAGGGATAAGGCACTGGATGGGCACAACACAGAGTGCTGGGAGGTGCCTCTTCCCCAAATTCTCAGGGTGGTACCTGGGAATCCTAAACACCTCACAGAGCCTCAGGGATGGCCCCGGGGCTACAGCACCATGGAAGGGCAGAATCCATGCGAATCCATGGGAAAAACCTATGGATTATGGGGAGGGTGTGGGGAAATCCGCCAGAGACGAGGCACCCACCCTGCAGCGAGCCCCTGGGAAAGGGGAAAAGATTGGGATACCTGGAGAGGGAAAAGGTTGGGATATCTGGAGAGAGAGGGCAGGCAGCTCCTCCTGTTAGAGCAGAGAGAGAACCTGAGCCCTTTGGGGTCTCCTTGAAACACTAGTTTTAGTGGATTTTAAGGATTTCTTTAGAAAATTAAGGTTTTAGTCAAGGGAAAGGGGTTTAGCTGGAATTAATCAGGGTAGGTAGCCGCACAGATAGTCTGTACTGAAAATAATTAATGATTAGTTAAGAGAAACTGGACTTAGATAGCAATTTTAATATTTAATTAATAAATTATAAAATAATTAATTTAATAAATCATCCTCACCCATTCCTGCACATCCAACTTCCCAAAGGAATTCCTCTTATCAGTGTGTTAAGGCTCTCCCAGGCAGATTTAGGGTGAATTAGGGCTATTTTTTTTAGGGTGAATTAGGGCTATTTTTAACCACAAAGAGGAGCAAAGTGGAATTTCTCTCTCCATCACCCCAAGGGCAGAGTTAACCCTTGGAGGGGAGAGAGGGGTAAAGGCTGGGCCAAGGTCCCTCCAGTACTGAGATTTGTTTGGAAGGTGCAGCATCCTGTAGAAATGATGTGGTCTACAAATCACTCTGTGTTCATAGATTTTTCAGAAGGTTTTATTATCAAGAAGAAGGAAAAGATCAAGATTTTTTTCTCCCCAGCTAGGCTAGCTAGCTGGAGCCGCCGTCTGTCCGACTGTGTCTGTGTGTCTCCAGCACAGTCAGTCCAAGAAAATGAACAACAAACAAAACACAACTCTTTCACTGGTCAAGGAAAGCACCTTACCAAAACACCTTTCATATTTACATTCTCTCATTAAAGATTTCTCCTGGGAAGCTGCAGAACTTCCCTTTAGAAATAAAGTTATCTATAAGAATTCAAGACAAGTTTAAAAAGGAAATTTCTGGAAATTTCTCCAGCTTTTTGCTCTCTATGATCCACCAAGGAGTCAGCACCACAGCTTCCCGTGGAGGTTCTGGGACAGGTTTGGGATTGGCTCGGGAGCATCCTGGTATTCCCTTTATCATGGTGAGTGGTGCAGTTTTTGGGAGCATGGGGAGTGCTCCAAAGCCCTGCCTCAGCCCCAGCAGTGGGAAAACACTGCTGTGGCTAGTTAGGAAGGGGAATCGGCCACTTGACGATTAAAACCTGGATTTAGCTCCACAATCCCAATATTCGCCCCTTAATTGGGATGGTGGCCACTTAACTGGGATGGTAGCAGGTGTCATGCCCACCCTGAGAGCCCTGGCCCATCCCCAGGGACCAGAGGGGTGAATTTGGGATCCACAACAGATCCAGGTCTTGTCCTCCTCCCCATCCAGGCTGGATTTGGGACACAGCAGGACAAGCGTTGGAGGCAAAATTCAAGCACAGAACCTCTCCCAGCTGGGAGAATGGGAATGGCAGAGCCTGGAAGTGCTGGGTGATGCCCTGGTCCCAGGGGATTATTTGCAGCTCTGTGGGGCACACGGGACTCACCCGATGTGAGTCGTCCCCCCCACGAGCTCCTCCACCCATCAGAGAACCTCCACTCATCAGCAATTAACCACTCGACTTAATTGCTCTCCGTCCCTCCCGATTTTTCTGCTGTTCCAGGAACGCTGCTGCTTTCCAAAGCTTTTATTCCGGGCGTGTGTGTTTAGCTGGGAGCAGCCGTTGGAGGCTTTGTGGCTAAAATTATTCCCGGGCATGGCTGGCTGAGGCTTTCGGAGCCTGCAGGATCGGAGCCACCATCTGCTCGTGCTTCTCGGGGAGACATCTCCTCCCCACACACCCCTGCACGGCTCTGCTCCTCCTGGGCGGCCACAGCCCGGCTGGGAGAGGGCTCCAGAGGGGGAAAAGCAGCTCCAGAGGGAACCCCAGCAGGTGGGAAGCTGCCAGGAGGATAAAGGCTCTCCAAAGGATGCTCCAGCTGCTGCGGGTCCAGCCCGGCCAAGGCCAGGGCTCCCTGCTCTGGGAGGGGTTTGAGGAGGGGTGGTGGAGTCCCTGGGGTTGGGATGGAGCCCTCATTCCTTCTCCAGCCCCATCCTTTCCTTCTCCAGCCCCATCCCTTCCTTCTCCAGCCCCGTCCTTTCCTTCTCCAGCCCCATCCTTTCCTTCTCCAGCCCCATCCCTCCCTTCTCCAGCCCCATCCCTCCCTTCTCCAGCCCCATCCTTTCCTTCTCCAGCCCCATCCATCCCTTCTCCAGTCTCCATCCCTTCTCTAGCCTCCATTCCTCCTCACCAGGCCATCCTGTGAGCCTTGGGAAGGAGCTCCTAGCTGTGTTCCAAACCACCCCCTCTGTATCCCCAAAATTCCAGGCTGGCAGCACTGCCAGTGCTGGGGAGGCTGCACAAACCATCCCTTGGGAATACAGCTGGGCTTTTTTAGGACTTGGCAATATTTTTCCCTATCCTCAGCAGCTCCAGGACTGAAGCAGGATGGGAACAGGTCACTCCAGGGTGGTTTCCTACACCTCCTTCCCAAAATTCCCGAGGCTGCCACAGGCATGGCACTTCAGGCTTTTCAGGTGGGATCTTCCAGGGTCAGCCCCGACCCAGAGCTTTGGGAATGGTGCTTTTGGCCGCTCTGTGATGGTTCCTCTCTGCTCCCATCGGGACCCACCAGCAGGAATCATAATTCCCTGTTTCCCAGAAGAAGAAGAAGGAGCAGCCGAGATGTTGCTCCTCTCGCAGACCAACCTCTCCTGCAGGCTGCCCCAGGCTCTGGGGGGTGGGGGAGGTTGGCACCCGGGATATGGAGACCCAAAAAAGTTTGGGAATGACCCAGCCAATGGCCACCAGCCCCCACGAAGCCTTGCTGGCCATCCCTGCCAGTGTGGAGCTGATCACGGGGGGGAAGATCTGGAGCCAAACCCATCCCTGTATAAACTCTCTGTAAGCAGCCTCTGAGGCCATTGAGCACCTGGAAGCAGCAGAGAGGCTGTTCCTGAACCTTTGATTAGATATAATAAACAAACCTGAAGCAGCAAAGAAGTTCCTTCGTTGTTTTTCCTGACATGAGAGATTAAGAAGAGGGAGATTCCCAGGCAAGAACCAGCTCCATGAGACCCCCACGTGGTCCCACACCCTTCCTGGTGGCACTGCTGGAAATCTCCGTGCCCTGGGCTGGCTCTGCCACCTGTGGCTGCTCCAGTGGCTCACGGGACGTTGGCCATGGGATGATCTCGGGGTTTTTCAGTCCCTCTGTGATGATTTCTCTCCCCCACGCTCTCCATCAGACTCCAGTTCCCAGCGCTGGCTGCAAAGAGAATTTTCCCCTCCTCGGTGAGGAGTCAGCTCCTCTCTGCTTCCTTTTCAGGGCCTGCCGGGATGAGAGGGAAAAAATCAAAATATGCCGAAGCTCCAGCTGATTCTGAGAGAGCCTCCTCGACCCTTCTCTGCAGTCTGTTAGTGCCAGCTCCACTCTCTTATTCTCATTGATTTTTGAGAGCTTCTGGGCCATCCTACTGAATTCTGAAGAGGTCCAGACCTATTTTTGGGGGATTTTTTAAATAATAATTTTTTTTAAGAAAGAGCTCTTTCTTCTCCAGGTGAAAGCTGGCTCTTTGTGTCCTTCTCACACGAGGCAAGTGGAGCTCACTTTGAAAAATAAAACCCCACAAAGGTCGGAGAGACCCCAAATCCCCCCAATCCCATCCTTCCTCCTCTGCAGCAAAGCAGATTAAAAAGGAATTTCCAAGCCCTCGTTCACAAGGGGGAAAGCGCCAGGGCTGGGTTTGGGTTCAGGTGGGAGGAAGTGATGCCTTCATCCAGAGTCCTTTCCAGCGTCATTCCACCCTGGAGAGCACAACACATCCCCCACCCTGACATTGGCTGTGGCTGTGGCAAACNACTACATAAAGAAACATTCTACATATGATATGATCCTAAGACATCACACTACTTTTTAAAATGAAATATTTGTTGAGGATGGAGAACTGAGCCAACATCCGACCCCACCGAGTCCCTCTGGCGCAGCTTGGGCTGTCTCAGGAGGCAGCCATCCTTCAAAGCATGGCTGGAGCCCCAANCGCCCCCAAAAAGCCCCAAAAGTTGGAAAAAACCAACTCTAAAAGCAAAATTTTATGCAAAAACGAGGATCCTGTTCCCCCCCTCCCCAGCTGCAGCCACAAAATCGTTTTTTTGGGTGAATTTAGAGAGGCTTTTTGGGGAAAAGATGTGCTGGGAGACCTTTGCTTGCCTCCCACTTCCAGCCCTGTTTTCCTGACTTTGGAAAAGGGAAAATCTGGTCTCCCTGAAAGCCTCACGTTGCTGCTGTGGGAGAAGTCAGCTTTTTTTTGGTCGTTGTTGTTGTTTTGCCCTGGGGTGGATTCCTCAGACTCAGCGAAGGGTGGAGGATGGAGAACTGAGCCATCATCCAACCCCACCGAAGTCCCTCTGGCACAGCTTGGACCTTCCCGGGAGGCAGCCATCCTTCAAAGCGTGGCTTTTTGGAAATGGGGTGAAACCCCCGGATTGTGCCAATTAAGGGCGTAATTAGGTGCGTGGGTCATTAGCGTGACCCATGGCGGGTTGGGGCCGCGGCTGCTCCTTCTCACGGACACTTGGTTCATCTTCCTCTGAAATTCCTGGTGGATCCAGCTCCCAGATCCCAAGGCCCCAGACATCCATCCCAGGCTCCTGTTGGAATGTCAGCCCCTTTGGATCTCGGGTCTCCAGGCCCAGAAACAAGCGAGAAGGCAAGGACTGAATTAAATAAATTAATTAAATAAAATCACTGTGGAAACTGAGTCACGGAAACATGAAGTAGAAGTATAAACTTCAGTTTTCAGTAGAAATATATTTTAATTACATTTTTAATATTTTTATATTTAATGTCTTTAATATTAATTCATGTATATTTAACATATTTAATATTATTGATTAATATATATTTAATATTAATATTTTTAAATATATTGCCTTAAATACTGAGAAACTGCATAAGTTGAGTTAAAAAGCCCTTAAACCTGATTTTTTTTTAGTATAACAGTGCCACCTTTCACAGAGCACCCTGCCTCAGACAAAATATAAACATCATTACCTCACTGGCATTTTTTAGATAGGTTGTGTACGAAAACAGCAAGAACAGATAGAGACCACATGAGTAAATTCTATGTAAGATTTGTGCAAGAATAATGACTATTTTCGTAAATCAGAATTAAGCTTGGATAGGTTTAGAGAAGTAGAATCATGTTCTAGCCTGATTGGTTAATTAATGAATATAACGTATATCCCGGTGTGTAAGCTCGTTAGAAGAAGAAATTGCTGCTAGGAAAATTGCTGCCATGGAACTTACACTGCCAACAGGAGGCTGCTGCTGCTGCTGCTGCTTTTGCTCAAGATGTAACACTTGGAACTCTTGCCCTCAAACTCTTGCTTTCAGGTGAATTAAAGAATGAATTAAACTCAATCCAGCCCAGCAGCCTCCTCTTTTCCTTTCTCTCTCTGTGGATGGTGGAAATCCCTGATATCTACCCGACAATTCCTGCTCCCCTTCTCACCCCTGCCCCGCTCTGAGCCATCAGAACCTTTTCCCTGCGGTCTCTCCGCAGACCTGGAAGGCACAAGGAAGGAAGAGGCCACGGCTCTGCATCCGAAGTGTTTGAGGGAAAAGGGCTGGAAGCTCGGAGCTGTGAGGAGCAGGAAGCAGAGAAGTTAATCAGCAGGAGCAAAACGAGGGTCTGAGGGAGCTGCTGGATCAGGGACGGCTCACAGACCCTCCAACACCCTCTGTGCGCCACAGGACTACAGAAAATGTGATTTTTAACCCCCAAACCTCTGGCAGAGCCAAATTTCTTGGGCAAAAAATCCTTTTCTGCGTCGCTCAGAGAGAACGGGAGGCTCACATCACCCCGACCTCCTGCTTTATTCCCATCTCCACCGCACTGCTTCTCCTGGAAATCATCATTTTTCCACTCAATCCCCCAAGCTCTTTGGACAGGGAGATGGAACATCCAAGGGCCACTTACAACATCGCTCCTGACAGGGCTCACACAGGGGTTCTGTGTTCGGGAAGCTCCGGGAAGCTTTCCCGAGCTAAAAGCCTTTTCCACTCACATAACCCCTCCCAGCACACACCACCTCCCTCGCTCTCTTCCTCTCACACTTCCAGCAAGTAAATACCTAAAATTTTTCCCTGGGATGAGGTCGGGAAGCTTTTTCCTTGAATAAAACCGGGAATTGATGCTGTCCACATGGGAAGGGCAGCTCAGAGCTGAGTTCTCCAGTTGTGGCTGTTCAAGAGCACTCGAGGGGGTTGGACAGGCAGGGTTGCAATTTTTGGCTCTGTAACCTGTGGAGTTTTTCCCTCAGAGTTGCTGGAAATATCAGAAAATTCCCAGGATTCAGCCCTCTCTCTGGCCCAGGTTTGAGCAGGAAGCATTTCTGGCTCCTTTGGGTGTCAAACTTTTGAGCTCAGCATCTCCCTGCGACGCTAAAACAGGACAAAAGCTCTCCCAGGCCAATCCCATTCTGGTGTCCCCTCAATTCCAACCTTTCACTTGCAGAGTCCCTTAATTTTTTTGCATTTTTAGCCAAATTTAGCACTGCTCAACTTGGAGATGAAGTTTTTTGTGTCCCTGGAGCAGTGGCATTTGGTGCCAGACACCCATCTGACTGCATGGCTCGGGGCCAGCAGCTCCCTGCCTCACCACGATTCCGAGGAATTTCGCCCCCGGATGCCAGCTCCGGATCATGTTTGCTTCCCAAAGCCCTGCACAGGTGCTGGTATCGAGCTGGAATGGGAACAGAACCCCCCAGAAGTTGTTCTGGGAGACAAAAAGGGGTTGGTTTTTTTTTTTTCATTTTTCTCTTTTCATTTTTCTCTTTTCATTTTTGGAGCTGCAGATGGGCGCAGCTCAGAGAAGGGCTGGACTCAGCTCCATGCCAGGACTAACCTGAGCCCAGAACTTCCAGACAATCCAGGAAGTTTCCCACTCTAATTTTTTGCCTTTCTGGAGCTGATCCAGCTCAAGGCTGTCCTTCTTGGGTCACCATTCAGATCTTCCCACATCCTAATTCTGCATCCTCATGTGATACCTCAATGATCTCTTCCCGGATCACCGGGATCCCTGGGAGCCAGATCCGGTGGGAGATCAGAACATTCCCAGCCCAAAAAACCCCACCAATCTCACCAGTCTCAGCAGGAGTGAGCCCAAATTCCCCTCCCTGATGGATTTTCTGGGCTGGAGGCTGAACTCAGAGTCCTCCTCTGCTTCCATCCCATGCCCATCCTTGGGGAGCCACTTTGCTTTTCCCACCTTGGAATGGGACTGGAATTGGGTGCTCCAGCTTGGAGCAGCCTCCTGCGGGAGCCTGGGGCAAGGGAGGGAACCAGCTGCGGGGCAGAAGGTGGGTGAAGGACTCAGGGGTGCACCCAGGAGCCTTTTCCCCCTTTTCTTGCCCTAAAACCCAGGCTGGAACATTCCAGGGTTCATCAGAGATCTCCTCCAGCTTTCCGAGGCCAAGCAGGTGGGTGGGGCTGGAGGAGCAGCTCTGGAGCTGGGAATATTCCTGTCTCATCCCAGCAGCCTGGAATGCCCTGCAGGAACCTTTTCCCTGGATTATTGCCCCTCTGGCACCTCCTGTCCCTGCTCCTCGGGAAGGAGATGGGAGCGTGGAGCTGGAGAGCACCAACTCCTCTCCGAGCAAGAATTCATTTTCCCCAAATGAAGGAGGGTTTCTCCTTTCCCAAACCCGGTCCAGATTCGGGAATACACTGTAACTTAGAGGAAAAAAACAAAACCTGTTGTTTAAATCACCAAATTCATGAGGAAAATGNGACTCAGGGGTGCACCCAGGAGCCTTTTCCCCCTTTTCTTGCCCTAAAACCCAGGCTGGAACATTCCAGGGTTCATCAGAGATCTCCTCCAGCTTTCCGAGGCCAAGCAGGTGGGTGGGGCTGGAGGAGCAGCTCTGGAGCTGGGAATATTCCTGTCTCATCCCAGCAGCCTGGAATGCCCTGCAGGAACCTTTTCCCTGGATTATTGCCCCTCTGGCACCTCCTGTCCCTGCTCCTCGGGAAGGAGATGGGAGCGTGGAGCTGGAGAGCCCTGGCTCCTCTCCGAGCAAGGATTCATTTTCCCCAAAAAAGGAGGGCTTCTCCTTTCCCAAACCCAGTCCAGATCTGGGAATACACTGTAATTTAGAGGAAAAAACCAAAACCTGTTGTTTAAATCACTGAACTCGTGAGGAAAATTGATCTTTTAAGCGCTGGGATGGGCTTAGCCTCACCTGTGCTCCCCCCAGGGGATGGGCTGGGGCAGGATCGGGGCTGTTTGGCATTTTGGGGGGAATTTTGGCTGCGTTTTTCGGGATTTTGGTTGGTGGTGGTGGCTCCATTTGGTGCTGCAGCAGCAGGGACCTATTTCTGTCCTCCTTCTGGCGCTGGGAGGCTTTTTCGGGGCTGTGGGTGCTGCTCAGCTCCCGTTTCCCATGGAGAGGGACCTGCCAGTGGCATGACTCAGGGAGCTTTAAGGAAAAGCAGGATGCCAACACGAGGGCTCCTGGCTCCCACCTCCCATCTCTCCAGCTGCCAGAGTTCATCCAGCTGTTTCCTCCGGCTCAAAACTCACTGCTAAAAATACTTTGGAAAACTTCGGGGACGTTTCATTCCAAATTGCCTCATTCTGAGCTTTTTCCAGGCTTTTTTTTTCTTTTTTTCCCCCTCATTTGTTGCTTTTCCCTGTGGGAAGGAGTTGCCCAGGTGCCTCCTGGTGCAGGGTTTGGGATGGGTCATGAGGAGGAGGAGGAGGAGGACAGTGATGAGCTGAGCCCAGCTGAGTCAGAGCTGGGAATGTGACCCCTGGGAATGGCCAGATTTACACCAGCCCCAGGTGCTGCTCTTGCTCCAGCAGGGAAATATTCCTGCTCTGCCCCTCTCCTGCTGGCTGTGGCCCAGGAGCCATCCTGCTCCCCTGCCCAGAGCTACCCACCAGGGAAAATTCACCCAGGGCGGCTGGGACATCCCAAACCATCCCTAAAACACAGATCCTGGGAGCTGAGCGGTGGAGACTGGGGAGCAGCAGGATGCTCCCAAACTCCATTTATCCTTTCTGCTGCTGGGCACAGTGGGATTTTGGGGAAAGGTTGGATTTGGGGCTGTCCTAGGAGGGGAGTTTTGCTTTGCCAGCCCAGCCAGAGCAGTAGAAAAGGGAAGTGCTTCCCTAGTGCTTCTGGTTGTCGGAGGAAAATCCCACCAGGCCCTTGGTCCCTCAGCCTAGTAAAGAGGGAATTTGGGCCCTAAACGGAGTTTTTGGATCTGCCTGGGGACCACTCCAGCAAATTATTTCCTCTCAACGGGGAGGGAATGGAGAGGAGACCAAACGACACAAGGGTGTTGCTTCCAGATACCAGGTTAAGGGAGGTGAAGGGAAAGAGAATCTTGGAGGCAAACAGAGGCTTTCCCTCCAGCTGAGGCAGGGGAGGAAAAAATCCCTCTGGGAGAGGATCCTGAATCCCACCCTGGTGTGCAGGACTCTTCCTTGCTCCGAACTCGACAGAATCGAGAGCTTTTTGCTGTTTAATTTTCTTCCAAGGGGAACAAAAGACATCAAGAAGATTCAAGCTTGGGTTTGAAACAAACCTTTCTGCGGAGCCTCCCGAGGATCCAAACCGGTGTTTCCTCGGCTCGCAGTGACACTGTTCTGTGGGGTTCTGGGGGGAAAAAGTGACATTTTAAGATGAAAGGGATGTAGAGCTCATCCCTGTGGCTGCCCGGAGCTGAGTGGGAATGGCAGGACAAGCACGCGGAGGTGGTGCCTGTGCCCGGGGAAATTAGGGCAGCACATCCTGAGGGGTGGAGGGTGAGGATGGAGTGAAGGATCCAGCCAGGGAGGACTGGGGGTGTCCATGGGTTCCTGGGTCTGGCTCCAGCTCCTGCTTCCTCCCATGAACATGGGACAGGAACATAGGAGGGTGAGGATGGAGGGAAGGATCTAATCAGGGAGCATCCATGAATTCCTTGGGCTTGGTGAAGCCCCTGCTTCCTGCTGTGCGTGTGGGACAGGAGGGGACAGGGAAGGTGGGGATGGAGGNGGATGGAGGGAAGGATCCAGCCAGGAAAGACTGGATGTGTCCATGGGTTTCTGGGGTTTGGTGAAGCTCCTTCTGCCTCCCATGAGCGTGAGNCTGCTTCCTCCCGTGCCACAGGAGGGGACAGAGAGGGTTAGGGTACTCCGAAGGATCCAGCCAGGGAGGATTGGAGGTGTCCATGGGCTCCTGGGTCTGGGTCCAGCTCCTGCTTCCTCCCATGAACGTGGGAAAGGGGACAGGGACAGTGAGGATGGAGGGAAGGATCCAGCCAGGGAGCATCCATGAATTCCTTGGGTCTGGCTGCTGCTCCTGCTTCCTCCCGTGCCACAGGAAAGGTGACAGGGACAGTGCGCCCAAAGCCTTTCTTTAGGACTCATGGGAGGCAGGGAGAGCACAGGGATGTGGGCAGGATACAGCGCTGGCTGAAGGTGGGGGCAAGGAATTCCAGGTGGGAATATCTCCTTGCAGCAAAGCCAGGGGGGGAGTGACACAGGGACTGGCTGGGGACATCCCACAGCGAAACACAGCTCAGGAGGTGGAATAGGAAAGGTGGGAAGGGAAAACAGGGATCCAGAGGGGGATGAGGGCTGGGAACAGGGGATGGAGGGGGTGGCCGAGCCGATGTCACCTTGGCCAGGCTGTGCTGGGGACAAGGACACAGCCTGGGGTGTCCCACAGGCACAGGGCATTCCATGGGAATGTGAAGGGTCGGGATTGATCCCTCCTGCCTGGGAGAAGATTTTTAGGGGCTGCTCTGCCCCTGTGACAGAGAAACTGCGAGGAAAACTCTCCCTGAGCGCTCTGGGGCTTTGTTCCCTCACCCCCTCCTCGCTGGCCAGGCTGCAGGGCAGGATTTGGGTGAGGGGAGAAGGGATCTGGTTGGGATGACAGTGCTGAGCTCTCCTCTGCTGCCTGAGGATCCAGCCCCGAGCACAGCAAACAGTTCCCAGATCTCTAGGAGGGAAAAACCAGGAGAACTCTCTCCCTTTCCCAGCACTTCACAGCTCGCAGAAGTTGTTGGTGCCGCTTCCCCCGGCACAGGAAGGCGAAAAGGAGCCCTGGTGGGAAGGAGGCAGGGAAGGGAAGGAAGGAAATGAAATCATCCTCCTCCGCAAAGCACCAGAATTCCAAAACCAGCCGGGATCCAGCTCCAAACTATTCCCGGAGCGTTTGGGGAGCTGGCACGGGGGTGTGACACCCACACTGGGATGTGGTGACGCTGCTGGGCTCTGGCTGTGCCACAAACCCATGGACAGGCATCCTCTCCTCCCTTCAACACTCCGAGGAGCTGGAAATGCTGGGAGTGCTGGGAATGCCGGGAATGGCACTGCCAAGGTGCCTCCGAGCAGATGTTGCTCCTCTCGCTCCACCAGTGCTCGTCTGCTTCCCAGATGTCCCTGGCTAATGAGCAGCTCCTTCTCCTCCTTCCAGGGGTCATCCCAGGTCTGAGGGGCTTAAAAATATCCATGGATTGTGCAGCTTGGCACAATCCAGGTGTTTTGCCGTGTGTTGGGATGTTCTGGGCCGCTGACTGACCAGGAGGTGGATTTGGGGAGAATTTTAAACTCCTTTTTAAACCTCAGGGGCAGTGTCCAGCTCTCCTTGCAGACGACCAGGCTAACTCTGCCCCTGTCCCTGATGCTTTAGAGTTTAACTTTTATATTTTTCCAACCCTGCAGTGCCCAGTGTAACTCTGCAGTTCCCTGGAGCTCGTTCAGTGCTGTTCTCTCATGCTCACACTGACATAACAAAGCCTCTCCAGCTCGCTCTCCAAGGACACCCAGACCCTCCTGGGCCCAACAACTGCAAACCTTCATCTTGGGGAGAGGGGGGCAAGCTTGTGTAAATTCCATCCTTGCCTGGCTTCTGCTTGGGGAATTGATGCTGATATCAAAGTGGGAAGAACTCGGGAGCTGTCATTGTCCATGTTGGGATGCACTGAGGCAGGAGCCTCTGGAGCCCAGAGTGTGACCTCTGAAGGCCTTTCCAATCAATCCCTCCTTTATTCCCTTATTCCTGTCTGGGCTCTGTTTCTAGGTAGCCATTTAAGGCATCATCCCTTGGAAACTCTATCCCTGCCCCATCACCCCTGGCAAAGGGGGAAAACACCTCTGGCTGCCCCTCCTGGACATAAACCTCACTGGTGCTGCTCCAGAGAGTAAAAGCATCTCCTCCATCACCATCTGGATCATCCTCGAGCTCCCAAACAGCCCAAATGGCAAATTTGGGCTCCAAAACTGCTGCAAATGGCAGCAAAATCCATTTCTCCACTCCCTCAACCCCAAAGGAGCAGCAGCCACAGCCCTGACACATGTGGGACAGGGATGGGGTCACACCTCTGTCCCCCCATGCTCAGCCCCACAGCCCCGAGCAGAGCTGCCCTGTGCCCTAATTAGAAAGCCCCAAATTAATCAGAGCACTGCAGCTCTGAGAAGAGCCTGTGTTGTTCTGCACTGACCTGAAAGGATTTGTCAGCAGTCGCTGCCGCCGTGCCGGTTGATGGTGTCTGCTCCCATTCCAGCTTTCCCTTCTGCTCCAGGCTTGGGTTTCCTGGCTCTATTTTTTTCCCCCCTCAAAGAAAAAGGGGTTTTGTTTGTGTTTCTCCTTCAGCAGCAGGAAATTCCCAAAGGAGCAGCTGCTTTCAGTCAAAGTCTGTCCCTTCTGAACGGCCTGGTGAGGTCTGGGGTGGTTTTCTCCATTTCTTTTTGAACTTCTCCGGGATGAGACCCGGGAGAAGTGGAAATGGAGTGTGGGGTCGGCACCCTCAGCTCTGGGCAGGGGCAGACGTGAGGGGAGAAACTGCAGTGTGAGAACTGCCTGGCAGTGACCTTGTGACCCCAGGGAAGGGACTTTGGGGTCTTCAGGGAAGTGGCTTTGGGGTCTTCCATGGAAGTGACTTCCAGGTCTTCCATGGAAGTGACTTTGGGCTCTTCCAGGGAAGTGGCTTTGGGGTCTTCCATGGAAGTGGCTTCGGGGTCTTTCTCCCTCCACTTCAGTCTGAAGCCCTGACAGCTCAGGCTGTGCTGAGATCTCATCCCCCCAAACAGGGCAGGGAGGATCTTTGTGCTCTCGCCTGAGTCTCAGTCCTGGCTTCTGATGGGGACACTGGGAGTGCGGGTGGGAATCGGTGTTTCCTCCCAGGTGACGAGAGGAAATGGCCTCGTGCTGCTCCAGGGGAGGTCAGAAGGTTTGGGGATTACTCCACGAATCCCCATTTTCAGCCCTCACGTTTGGGGTTAAAATCCCTTCTGCCCCATCCCCTCCCACCGACCAGCGCACAAAACGCAGCGCAAGAGGCTTAAGGATGTTTTTGGCACATTTACTGATATTTCCCGGGGGAAATGCCTGCAGGAGAGCCAAACCACCCCTCCGTCCCTCCCTCCCATCCCTGCTGTCCCCGCTGCCCCCTCGCTGCTGCCGGCGATGGCCGCGATCGATTCCCAGTGTCGCTCCGGGGCAGGTCAGGGCCCCGCATCCCCAGTGCCGGCCGGGCTGCGGGGAAAAGCCACCCGCACCAGCGCCACGGTCATTAATCTTAATTAGAGGTGCCAGGGCGGCTCGGAGCTCATCAACCCCGGCTCGTCTCGGCTGTCAGGCTGAGCCCCTGGGCGCGCCAGGGAGAAGGCGGAAAGGGTGGAAATTTAGGGAGAGGAGGAGAGCAGATAGGTGGATTTTAAAGAACACAGGTGCTGCAGCGTGCCCTTGGCTGTCGCGCTCTGCCTTCCCGTCCCCGATGTCCCCCATCCCCTTTTCACAGCCCCCAAAAGGACCTGAAGGCAGCAGCACCACACCCGGGTTAGCATTATTCCTAATTCCTTTTTTTTTTCCCAGCTGTTATGAAGATCTCTGAGATTTTTGCCTCTGGCTAACGCAGTCCCCTATCATCCCTGCATTCCCAAAATATTCCGGGAGGGGTGTTTCCCAGCTTTCTGGCCGTTTAGAAGGGCGAAAAGATGCTCAAATTCCCGCGGCTGCTCAGCGCAGGAGACTTCGCTGCCGCATTAGCTGGATCAGCTTGGAAAACATATCCTTCAATCAGTTTAAACCCTTAGGCCTGATGTAATTTCGCTGCTGCCTTCTCTCTGAGGTGCTTTTACGGCTGCTATCTCTGAGTATTTACAGCAAAGTGAGGAGAGACTCGGCTCAGTTTGTCGCCTCCACAGGTGACAGGTCCAGAGTTGGTTTTTCCAGGGATTCTTCCTTCTCTGGCGAGGGCAAGGAGCGTCTTTCAGCACCAGCAAAGCCTCCAGCCTGGGCAGGAGCTGGTCCTTAAATCCTCTCATCGTAGATTTTCCCTCCCGGGAGCTGAATTTGCTCCTGGCGAGGGCGCTCCCTGATTTTTGGCACGCCTTCTACCCAGGTTTTCAGGAGGAAAAGCCACCCCGGAGCTGAGGAAAACTGCAAATCGAGCAGCGATGCTGCACGTGTTCGCCCACGCCGAGAACTCCGCGCTTTCCAGCAGCCTGGAACCGAGCTCGGGTTTTAAATCAGGCTCAGAACCAGAGCTGGGCGTGCGCTCAATCCCAGCTCCGCCAGACAAAGGGACGCCGCTTAAAGTTCAGCTCGAGCTTAAACCCGAAGCGCTCTGCGAGGTGGAGCCAAGCTCGCCGGATCCAGCCCCGCAGCGAGCTCTTGAAATGGAGCTAATTGCGCATTGTGCGCCACGGGCGAGTCCTCGCCTCCAAAATCACCACAATTAATTCCTGGGAATGTTCTGCGGCAGCTGCGCGTCCGACGCCAGCGGTGCTTCCAGCTGGACTCGCGCGGGGCGGTGAGGTTTTGCTCGCTGGGTATAAATTGGGATTTGTTAGAGCAGCCCAGGATGTGTTTTAGGTGCCTGGTGGTGAGCCCGAGTGGGACCCACAGCACAAAACCCACAGGGGAGCGGAGCAGGGAGAGGAGAAATGATGGGAGACCTCCCCGTGGCCTGAACTCTGAAAACGGGGAGATTTCTGCACCATTTCTGCTTCCCTGGACCTTTCCCGGCATCCAGGGCATCCCTGCTCCTGGCGGGAGCGTCACCATCCCTCTCCTCCGCACTCGTGGGCTGCTCAGGGTGCTCCCTTCGGCAGTGCTTCATGCCCCAGTGCTGCAGGCTCACCTTGCTCGGGCAGGAGGGGTGTGGCAGAGCCAGAGTGTCCCCCACAGCCAAATTTGGGACTTCTGGGGATGCTCATCCCCCGTTGAACCCCCATGAAACTGCTGATCCCAGATCCGAGGGCCTTCCACTCCATCCAGCTGCTCTTCCCCGGGGGTGAAGCCCCATCCTAAACCCGCCCTGTGCCCCGGCAAGACTCCGTGAAATGGTTTTTATCCCATGGTTTTTTATCCCAGCCTGCAGCTAACTGGAGTTAATTCACCCACTCGGCCCCAGAACTACCAGGACCTTCTCCAAAAGCCTGGGTTCTGACAGGTTGTCCCTGCCAGACATTTTCAAACAGCCTGGATGGATGGAAACTGGAAACCTGGATGGAAACGCCCCAGATTTGGGCGGCGGAGACAGGAATCGACCACGGAGACAGAAAACTTTCCCTGGGATTTTGTAGCTGCCCTTTCCTCCCCTCCACGAGGGACGCCCAACCACACTGCTTTGTTTTCCGGGATGAAGTCCGTTTGTCCATCCCTCTGTCCATCCCTCCGTCTGCTGTGTGTCTATTTAGCCGAGGGCCATTTGCTGCCTGGACCGTGCTGGCGAAGGGAAAGTTGTTAATGTGATAAATTAAATTCATTAATCGAGGGACAGGGAGAACCCTGAAGGGAAGGGCTCTCATTCATCCGCTCCCTGACACCTCTAATGGGGCTTTTGTTTGCCTGCATCTTCATCTCGCCGAGGAGCCGCCGAGTTGGAAATTCCAGCGGGAAGGAGCCCAAAATCGCCGTCCCCAACCTCGCTTTGCATCCTGCAGGCTGGGGAGGTTGCTAAGTGACAGCGTTGCTGCTCTCACCGCGAGAACCTGAGTGCTTAAAAGCGAGAAAATGGCGATTTAAGGACACGACCGTTCCTTGGGAGGCTCTTTGTTCCATGAGGAACGGGGGGAATTCCATGGCAGGGGTGGGATTTGGAGGGGGTGACCATGAATTCGGCCTTGACTGCACCTGGCCTGCAAACAGATCATAGCCAGTCAGCGGTGGAAAAATCCAGTTCATTCCCAAATTCTGACCCTCAGGACACTCCTTGGATCTTCCCTGTGCTGGCAAGCCCAGGATAAATCCCAACGAAGTCATTCAAAACCCTCTCCCTGCTCCTAGGCCTCAAACCCTCTCCCGGCCTCCCGGAGACGCGGAATGGGGTGAGGGATGGAGCCTGCCCAGATCATCCCCAGACATCCCTCGGGGGGATTTTCAGCCTGGTTGGAGCCCAGAGGCTGCTGTGCCTCAGTTTCCCTGCCCCGTGTGGGGTGCTCGGGTCTGTAGGGACAGGCACATGCCACACCTGGATGCCCAGGCCCATGGATCGTGTCCCAGGAAGGNTCCAGTTCATTCCCAAATTCTGACCCTCAGGACACTCCTTGGATCTTCCCTGTGCTGGCAAGCCCAGGATAAATCCCAACGAAGTCATTCAAAACCCTCTCCCTGCTCCTAGGCCTCAAACCCTCTCCCGGCCTCCCGGAGACGCGGAATGGGGTGAGGGATGGAGCCTGCCCAGATCATCCCCAGACATCCCTCGGGGGGATTTTCAGCCTGGTTGGAGCCCAGAGGCTGCTGTGCCTCAGTTTCCCTGCCCCGTGTGGGGTGCTCGGGTCTGTAGGGACAGGCATGTGCCACACCTGGATGCCCAGGGCCTGTGGATTGTGTCCCAGGCGGAATGCTGAAGAGCTGATCCCAATTTTATGGCTGTGACCGAGAGGAGACTGCTCCACCTTTTACCGACTCCTGAATGGATGTGTGATGCCAGGATGATTTTTTGCCTCTTATACCCCCCTTACAGACCCTTTTGTACAGTTTGATGTATTCTCAGTGCTTTTAGCCCACACACTGTGACTTCCCAANTCACTCCAGCCTCTCATTGGGGGATCTCTGATAGATGTGCTAATTAGCAAGGCCTAGAATTGTGTGCATTTCAGGACACTCCACCTGGAGCAAGTGCTGCACCCCAGGATCCTGAAATAAATCTCGAGGTAAAAACCCCTTTTCCCCACAAACTATGCTCTTGTTTTAATTTCAAGACCAGAGAAAGGAAACAGATGCAGCAGGTCCCGAGCCCCCGGAGCCCACAGCAGCCCAGCCCTGCCCCTCTCCCCGCTGCCAAGCAGCTCTCATTTGTGTTTTCCATCCTGCTGCTGTCGGGATTGCTGCTCCACGATCCCATTTAAAACCATTGATTTACCACCGAGCCCTCAATAAGCAATTTGGAGCAATTGGCGCCGTCATCTCGCCGTGGACCACGTGCTGCTGGCAGTGAGGGGGGGGAGAAAGGGGGAAAGGAGAGGGAAAAGAAGGAATTAAAACAGCTGGAGATCCCCACAGCCAGCCTGGATCCAGCCCTCGCTCCCTTCCGTTTCTCTGGAAGCCTGGGAGGGGGTTTGAGGTCTAAGAGTGGGGTTTTGGATCCCTTTGTTGGGATTTATCTTGAATTTAGCAGCACAAAGAGCACAAACTTGGGCTGGGACCCAGAGCAGACACAGCCTCTGTAGGGCCTGCAGATCCCAGGGGCGTCCTGAGGGTCAGAATTTGGGAATAAATGGATTTTTCTGCTATTTATTGGCAACGAGCACCATCACAGCCATGGGCACTTGCGGGAGGTGCAGCACAGCCCTGCAGCAGTTGGGTCCTGGCAGATAAAATGCGTTTCCCTGCGAGGGCACGAAGGGATGTGCTCCCAGGGAGCAGCGGGATCATTTCCATGGCATTGATCGGGGCAGAGCTGCTGCTGGCTCAGCACTCCAGACCCCTGGATTTCATCAGCGGAATGCTCAGCCCTCGGCTAATTGGATCTGCCATCGTTAGGGTGATCTATGGCTCCTCCAAGGATTCTGGGCGCGGGCCTGGCTGGGATTTTAGCAGGGATAGGGAGCCAAAAAAGCCTGAAGCTGCAAAGGTCAGGCGGGAAAAGGCATCCCGGGGTGAAATAGTGGGATGTTTCTCCCCGGGGATGGCAGGGACAGAGCTGGAGCTGGGCGGAAATTTGGGCTGAGGGAAGATTTTTGACTGAAGCGGCACCTTGCGAAGGACAGGAGGAGACCCTGCAAACCCGGGGTGGGAGAGGGTGTGAAAACCGGCTGGGATTAATTACTGAGCAGTGAATCCCTGCTGCATTAATTAGGCTGCATCCCGAACCGCAGCCTGCCACAGGTTGAGGATGGATGGGTGCCGAGGTAAACTGAGGCAGGGGTGGGTGAGGTTTTGTCACAGGGGGGGCTTGGAGGGGCTCTACACCTTGTCCCTGTCACACTGGATCGTGACAAAGATGTTGTTTCCATCCCCGGTTTGGTATTTCCAGAAGTATCTCATTTAAGCCTTTTTTTTTTTCCTCAATCTGGAAAAGAAAAAAAAAATCTGGAAAAATCTGAATTTTTTTCCTCCATCCTGCGGAGCAGCTCCTTAGGTTTCCAATGAAGAAAAAAAAGACAGCTGCAACAACAACAACCACAACAAAAAAAAGCTGTAAATGCACTAATTTACAAGGAATGAAGATCCACAATTTTTTTTTCTTCCGGGCCAAAAGGCTCTGCTTTCCTTTGGCTGGCACAAAAACACACTTGGTTTTGGCACCGAGCATGAGGAGAGCCCAGGAGCTCGGCAGCGCCTCAAAAATCAGATAGTTTGAGAGCAGTTTTGTCCCACGGGGAGGAGGAAAAGCTCCCAGCCTGGTTCTCCATCACATCCAAGAGGAGCCCTTTGCCGGGAGGGAACGCAGAGTCCGGCAGACTCTGGATAATTGGGAGCTGTGTCAGGCAGGTCAGACCAGCTGCTCTTCCCTGACCTTTAAATCCAGAGACTCGCAAAATTGGGGCTTTTCTGCAGCCGGGACAGCGTCTGCTGCCTGCCCTGCCCGGCTGTGCCATGGATCTGGGAATAGCTGGATTTATCCCGGCCATGGATGAAGGGAATAGCTGGATTTATCCCGGCCATGGATGATGGGAATAGCTGGATTTATCCCAGCCATGGATCTGGGAATAGCTGGATTTATCCCAGCTGTGGATGATGGGAATAGCTGGATTTATCCCTGATGTGGATCTGGGAATAGCTGGATTTATCCCAGCCGTGGATGATGGGAATAGATGGATTTATCTGTGCCGTGGATCTTAGAATAGCTGGATTTATCCTGGCCATCCCAAATACCCCTCCGAGCGGGAGAAGGAGAGGGGACAGGGAGTCCTGGCATCCAGGGACGGCTGGGTCACCCCCCTCTTCCCCTCCAGTGCCGGGATGATCCAGGATGAACTCCGGGAAGTGATTCCCGGCGGTGCTGAGTCGGGGGAATGAAAATGAGTCCAGGTCCTTTACGGGAAGCCCGTGGAGCTCATTGAAAATGCAGGATCTGCCTCTTCCCAAAGCCATCCTGGTGATGATCCTTTCCTGAAATGCTGGGATGAAAGCCCGGAGCAGGTTTGGGGCTGCGGCCTCTGTCCCAAATCGGAGAATTCCTGAATGATTTGGGTGGGAAAGGATCTTAAAGCTCATTTAATTCCAATGACATCAGCAGGGACGTCTTGCCCCAGACCAAAAAACACCAGAAAGGCCCCAAAATTCCTGCCGAGCCTAGAGGAGCCCTGGAGAGCAGCAACAGCTCCCAGCAAGGCCTGAAGAATGTTCCAGAGGGGCTCCAGAAGTGCTGGGGGATTCCTAGAAAACAGTGGGGGATTCACAGCAGGATCCTGGTGCTCCTGAGGGATTTGGGAACCTGCAGCCGGGATATTTAGGCGGCACAGAAGGATCCTCAGCGGGGAGGAGGGGAACAGCTCCCTTGGGCAGAGGAGAAGCCCCAAATTTGGCATCTGATGGGTTTTCCTATTGCCGGTCCCTGGAGCCTCTCGGGATGCCGGGACTCAGCTCCAGCTGGTGTGGAGACAGGAGCATCCCATCCCAATCCCATCCCTCCTCTCTCCCTGGGGAGGGATCCTCGCTGAGCCACGCAGGAAAAAAAACAAACCAGCTGCGAGCCCGCAGAAATAACGGCGCAATTAGCAAAGTAATTAAACCGCGGCTGCCGAGCGAATCCCGCCCCGGGAATGTCAACAGCAGGGTGGGGACAGAGCCCGGTCCTGCTTTAATTAAACTTCCCCTGGACAGTGGAAGATGGCTGTGGAGAGGCTCCTGTTATCCCGGGAAATGGATGTTCCTCCATCC
Source organism: Vireo altiloquus (assembly GCA_013396875.1). NCBI lineage: Eukaryota > Metazoa > Chordata > Aves > Passeriformes > Vireonidae > Vireo > Vireo altiloquus. The sequence continues at coordinate 26,376 of VZRF01003046.1, read as the reverse complement.
CTTGGGATGTGGAGCAGCCCCACAGGATTTGGGATCGCTGATCCCGGACAGGTCCTACCCTGGGGAGAGGAGGGAATGTGGCCGGAGAGATCCCAAGGGAGTGGGATTGGGGAAAAAGGGACAAACCCCAGGAAAATGGGAATTCCCTGAAGGTTGTGGTGAGCTCTGACGGCCTCTGCTCCTCTCCGCTCCTACCACCGGCAGTTTATTTTTTTCCCCATAGGAATGACCCAGCCGGGACACGGGATAATTAAATTAATTAACGCGGTGATTAAATTAATAATTAAAACCTCGCTCGCCGTGAGTGAGGTTCCAGGTTGAGAGAAAACCCAAGGCACGAGGAAAGGATGGGGGGGACGGAGGAAAATGGCGGAGGATAATCCCTATATTTTTCCCTCTCCTTTGATCCCTGCTCTCTCTGAGCGCGGAGACTTTGACGCTCCGTGAGGTTTGAGGTTTTTTGGGGGTTTTTTTGAAGAGTTTAAAGGCGTTTTAAGGCACAGCTGGGGGCACCCAGCGTCCCTTTTTGGGGACATCAGGGTGCCGGTCCCCAGCTCTGCCTCCCCCTCACGGGTGGCTCCTGCAGCCTCACCAGGCCGAATTAAAATGCAAATATGTCCCTGCCTGCTGGGGACAGATAGGGAACCGCTAAACAGGGAAAAAGCAGCGGGAATAAAACACAGGGAGCGCAGAGGGGAGCTGGGAGAGAGCTGCTTTTTCATGAATTTCCTCCTTTTTTTTTTTTTTCTTTCCTTTCCGTGACTCTTTGGCTGTTTGGTTGGGGATTATTTAATGGGATGTGGGTTTGGGGCTGGTCCCCGTGGGCAGCCTCCATCTCCCCATCTCCAACAGCTCTCTGGAGCCTTTTTAAAAATTATAATGTCCCAACTGGATCATTCCTATGGGAAAAAAATAAAGTGGCAGTGGTGGGAAGAGGCCCAGACACCACCAGAGCCATCAGTGAGATCCCATTTTCCTGGGGTTTGTCCCAGGGGCGTTTTGCATTTGCTGACGGACTTCCAGGGCATCAGGAGCCAGGAAAAATTATTTGGGGAATGGCTTTCCTGCCGTTCCTAATTCCCAGAGGGATGGTGTGAGGGCAGGACTCAGGGGTGTGGATTTAGGGGTGCCTGGAAGATCAGCTCTGTACCTGAGCAGAGCCCTTTGGGTTGATCCATGCAGGGAACAAACCCCATCAGCCTTTATATATACATGTATATACATGTATATATAAATATATGAAAATAAATATATAATATATAAATATGTACGAATAAATATATAAATATGTATATAAATAGATAGATATGCACACACCCATTACGGATGCATATGTATGTATAAAGCCTAAATACATCCATATGGATGAAGGATAAATACCCACACCTAAAGGCACCGAAAAACTGACGGAGCTGCAGAGAAGGGTTTGCTCTCTTCACCCGGGAAGGGTTGGAATCAGGGCTCCTGGGATGGTGGGAATGGCCTGGAGGAGGTGCCAGGGGGTGCAGGACACGAACGGAGGGCACTGAGAGCATCCTGCGAGCTCCGTGGGCGCTGCCTTCCCGAGCGGGATCCGTCAGCCGGAATGGGAAGCGACGGGCTGGAAAACTGCTGCTGATGCTCGGTGTCAGACCTTGGGCTTGGCTACGGCTGGGACAGCAGCCAGGGGTGGGAAAACCTGGCAGTGGGCACACCCCGTGCCCAGCCTGGCCAAGATCCCCGTGGATCTGTGCCTGTTGTCTCCGTCCTCCACCTCCACAGCCCCAGGACGCACTCACGGACCGGAGTCAGGCGCTGCCAGCTCTTATTACAATTATAAAATTTTATTCCGCCCTTTTCTGACCTTTCCCCCCTTCTTTTTCTTCCCTTTTTCAATTTTTTTTTTTCTTCCACCCCACAAATATTCATTTATGTTAATTTGAGCGAGGGGTTGCAGGCAGGGGAGGCAGCTGAGTTAATTTTCCTGCTCAGAGCCACATCCAGCTCCGTGGCTGGCTCAGATAAGAGGGCAGAGTAAAACCAACTCCCTGCACGCCCTGCCTGCCCCCCGAGCACGTCTCAAACCTGCATTTATATATTTATGTATATATATGGATATAGAAAACCAGCATAGAGCTCTCAGGTAAATTTTAAGGCCACCCAGGGGAGAAACTTTCCCAGCCCCAAAAATTGAGAACCTCCTCAAAGAGGCTTCTGAGACACCACAAAACCACCCCAAAACCACGGCTCACCTGCCAGGGAAACTGAGGCACAGGTGGGGCTGCAGCATCACGTGCTCTCTGCCCACCCAGCCTGCCCAAGAGGGGAGGATTTTGGAGGGGGAACCCTCAAATCCGCAGCTTTGACCCCAAAATGCTCGGCCGAAGCTGAGCCATCCCCCGGCCGAGCCCATGGCCACCAGGGCTGAACCCCAAACCCCTGGGAGCTCCCACCCCGGGCACCACAGCAGAGACAGGGCCTGTGGCAGTGCTGCCACTTGCTTTTTTTGTTTCATTTTTTTACCTTTTCTGGTCTTTTATTTAAGAAAAAAAGAAAAAAAAAGAAAAATAAAACAAAAAATAATTAAATAAAAAAAAGAAAAAAGGAAAAAAAAAGAGACACAGTGGTGGGTAACTTTCGATCCAGAAATAATCCGCTGCCGGCCTCCACCGGGTGATGCTGGGCTGTCCCTGTCCCCACATGCTCGGTACCCATGGGGACAAGGTGCAGGGACAGCCCAGGGGTGCCCAGCCTGCCAGCCCTGGTACCCAGGTGTCCCCTCCAGCCTGAGGGTGCTCTGGGTGGCCCTGGACCAGGGGGGAAGCTGAGGGGTGCCCAGCAGCACAGGGGGACCAGGAGGCATCGAGATATGGCAGTCAGAAGGCACCACACAGGCTGAGCCTGGCCCCGGGCATCCCTGCTGGGCTGGCACTGGGACACACAGGGGCCACGTCCCATCGAGGGTGTCCCCTCCCAGGGGACACTGGGAAGCCCCCGCACCACATTCCCATGCCAGAACCACATTCCAGCACTGGGAGGAGGCAGAAACCTGTGGCTGGCCCTGGAGGACCCAGCAGGGCTGTGAGGCAGGGGGACCAGCACTGGCCCCATGGCTGGGACAGAGGGACAGGCAGGGTGGGCAGCAAACGTGCTGGTCAGCCCCAAAGTGCCCCAGGTAGCCAGGGAGTGGGACTGGTCATGCCCAAACTTCTCCAGGTGGCCAGAGAGTGGGACTGGTCACCCCCAAACTGCCCCAGGTGGCCAGAGAGTGGGGCTGGTCAGCCCCAAAGTGCCCCAGGCAGCCAGGGAGTGGGGCACACCAGGAATTTGGGGCTGGGACACAGCAGGCAATGGAGACAGCGGTGCCCTGGGCCCATGGGCATGGTGGCCACCATTCCTACCTCCCCCAGCCTGGGCCATCACCCTGACACCCCAACAACCATGGGGTGAGCTTGCGATCCCCTCCAAAACTGTGCGGCTGAGCGCAGCAAAGGCCAGGGGAGGCCTTCGGGAAGGCCTCACTCACCACCTCCCTGCTGGGCTCCGGGGTGGGGGGAAAAATGGGATCTCTCCTCTCTCCCAGCCCCTTCCCAGCAGGACCCACGGCCTCCTCCTCCTCCTCCTCCTGCCAGGGCCACGCTCACGCCCCGAGCCATGACCCTGTCCCCTCTGCTCGCAGCTGGGGGGGCTGCACACGTGCTGCTGCCTCCCCTGGGAAAACCGGTGGGGAAAGGGCGAGAACAGAAAAAAAGGCCTCCCCTCCACCCCGGGGAGTGCCTTTGGACGGGGTGAGGAGGTGAGATGTGCGGAAGAAGGAGCCAGGCGCGGGCGTCCGGCCCTTGGGGAAGCGTGTTGGTGGCGTGGCACGGCGTGGCGTGGCGTGGCACAGCGTGGCAGCCCCTCCCTCCCGCCCCCCGTCCCCGCTGCCCCTGCGTTAAGCGATCTCCTTGATCCTGCGGATGTAGTCGTGAAGCTCCTCGGGGTCCTGCAGCCCCATGTCCTGGCACACCCACTCCAAGTCCTCCTCATCGGCGATGGGGATGGAGTTGTAGGCCAGCTCGTCCGAGGGCATGGTGGCGAAGGTGGTGAACTTCACCCGCTTCCGTTTGGAGGTGGGTGAGTTGAGCGGGTCCTCGCTCTGGTCCCGCGTGGAGCCCCCCGAGGAGCCATCCCCGCGCCCGTGCACCTGGCTCTGCACGCTGGTCTGCGAGCTCCCGCTGCTGTGGTGGTCCCCGTGGCAGCAGGTCTGCACGTTTTCCAGCGGGTTCCCCGGGCTCTCGGGCTGCGGGGAGAGGTCACTGTGAGCCCTCAAGGGCTGCCCGTTGCCCAGGAAGACCCAGTGGTGGGAATGGTCCATGTTGGTCTGGCCTTCCGGAGGGATGCGCTTGTGCCGGTACTTCAGCACGAAGACGATGCAGTTGATGAGGAAGACCAAGATGGCTAGGCAGAAGACGCCCAGCAGGGCGTACATCCCGATCTCCAGGTCCGTCAGCCCCCGCGTCACCTGCACGAAGCCGGTGGGGATGGTGGGGAAGTCCTCGGTGGGGTGGGACGCGCTGGACATCCAGCTGTCCTCGCTCGGGTCCGCTTTCCTGTCCACCTCTGCCCGCAGGGTGGTGCTGGCCCCCGCCTCGCCCAGCCCCGGCCTGCTGGGCACGTGGTCGTAGTCGTAGGTGGGGTCCTCCTCGGACCCGAAGTGGACGCGCACGGTGGCCAAGGCCGTGAAGAGGACGCTCTTGCGCTTGGTCTTCTGGCAGCTCTCGCAGATGACCAACTCCGCCCGCAGCAGCTCCCCCGCGCCCTCGCTCTCCGCCACCACCAAGGGGAAGGCTCGGTCCTGGGTCACCGACACCACCTTCTCGTCCAGGCTGCTCACCACCAGGTTGTAGTCCTTGGGGTCGTAGAGGGACAGCGGCGCCGTGGTGCCGTCGCTGTAGGAAATCCACAGGCTCAGCAGCGCTTCCTGCGGGACCAACACAGGCACCAGGTTGCCCAGCAGGAGGCCAGTCCCACCTGAACCCCTTTGTCCATCCCCACATCCCCCACTCCATCCCTCTCTCCATCCAATTCGACCTTTATCCCTCCATTATCCATCTTGTTCCAATCGTTCCCGTTTTCCCTCCTTAGCCTGCTCTTCCCTCCACGTTCCCTGTGCTTGCCCAGGCTCAACCCAAATCCCAGCAGTGCCAGATGTGGCTACCACAGCTGGGCCCAGAGCTGTGTAGGATTCCATCCCTCCTCCTTTGTCCCCACGGCTGTCCCCAGGCTTGGATCACAGGTCCCTGGGAAGGTTTCTGGGGTGTTTTGGGGTCACCAGGGTGTCGGGAGGACAGTGGGTGCTGTGAGGGCAGGATTTGGGAGGAGGGGGTTGCACCCCAAGCTCCCTCCCCAAGCCTGGGTGCCCCCCAGCCCCCCGGCCTCACCTGCTTGAAGAAGCTCAGGGTTTGCTGCACGGACGTGCGGGCGATGATGGTGTGGCTGTTGCCGGGGCTGGGGTGGAGGGACAGCGAGAGGCTGGAGACCACCTGGGCCTTCAGGTCCGTGATGCTGACCTTCTCCTCCGCCACCGTCACCAGTGTCTCGCCCAGTACCGCCTCCACCAGTGGGGACACCACCTGCAGGGGACAAGGTGCCTGTCACCACCTGCCACCCCCAGCTGGGCCAGCAGAGGGAGGGAAAGGTGGCCAGGAGTACCTTGAAGAGGGTGGTGCCTGGCTCCCGCCCGGCCAGCGTGGAGCTGTCCACCATGTGGGCCACCCGCGGGTCATCCACGCGCATGAAGTCGCTGACCAGGTCGGTGACCTCCACCAGCCAGTCGGGCCCCAGCATGGTGACCACCTGGCCCGTGCCCTCTGCTGCCATGGTGTGGAACTGGGTGAAGACCTGCAGCGTGGAGTGCTGGTACTGCAGGGCACAGCCCCGGTTCTGCTTCCGCTCCTCCTCATCCTCCTCGTGCTCGCTGTCCCGCACCGACCTGCGGGATGGAGGGATGGAGGGACGGACAGACGGATGGATGGACGGATGGATGGATGGATGGATTGGTGGATGGATGGGTGGGTGGAGAGATGGATGGACGGATGGATGGATAGAGAGATGGATGGACGGATGGATGGATGGACAGATGGATGGATGGAGAGATGGATGGATGGATGGATGGATGGATGGATGGATGGATGGATGGATGGGTAGATGAATGTATGGGTGGATGGTTGATGGATGGATGGATGGACGGACGATGGATGGATGGATNAGATGAATGTGTGGATGGATGATGGATGGATGGATGGACGGACGATGGATAGATGGATGGATGGATGGATGAATGGAAGGATGGATGGATGGATGGACGGACAGACGAATGGATGGATAGATGGATGGATGGACAGATGGACGGGGCAGTGAGTGGGCAGTACTGCCAAGCTCCCCATGCCATGCCTCTTCAGCCCCCCAGTAAAGGTGGCCAAGAAGGAAAAATTCGATGTCACCAAAAAAATGGTGGCTCCTGGGCCAGGAGGGGCTGTCCAAGAGGGGTTCAAGGGATTTAGCAGGACATGCTAACAGCAGGGTCACCAGCAGCTCTGCCCACTAACAGCCGAGAGGACAAGGTGTGTCTGGATGGAATGGACACCTGGAGGTCTCTAGACATTAAAAAAGGGACTTTGGAGCTTGACTCTTCCCAGTTTCATCCAGGAAACTTTTGACCACTTTTGATCACTTGGGTGATCCCACCCAAGGAGGGATTTTCTCCACCAACCTCCCTGCGAAAGTTTTCTCCTTCCCCATAACCTGTGTTATGACCTCTCACCTTTCCACCGAGGACCCCTGAGACACCTCTGTCTCCACCACCATTAAAACCTCCTCGTGAAGTAGCTGAATGAGGCAATCAACCCACGACCACCACTTCCACCTCTCCTTCTCCAGGCTGGCCAGTGAAGTTCCGCAGCACCCACCTCCTGTCCGGCAGGATGGGCACCCTCCAGCCCTTGACTTGGCTCAGCCGGGCGTCCGAGAGCTCGATGTGCAGGGGCAGTTTGGGCACCCACACCGTCATCTCCAGCGGGGCCGACAGGTGCTCGTAGGTGAAGGTGACCCGGGCACTCATGGAGCCCCGCGACTCCTTCCCGCTGACAAAGACGTAGTCGCAGCTGCTGGAAACCTGTGGGACAAGAGAGGATGGGTCCAGAGATCCCAGCAGGATGCTGGAAGTGCTGGAGGAGCAGAATTTCGCCCGGCATGAATCCAGTTAACGCCGGCCGCTGGAGCAGGGATGCTCCCTCCTCCCGGAGATCCTGCTCAGAGGGAGATCCACACACCCCACGTCCACCATGCAAAGTGTCCCCCAACCCAGGTCCTCCTGATGGACAGATCCGTGTCCACCATGCAAAGTGTCCCCTGACCCAGGTCCTCCTGATGGACAGATCCGTGTCCACCATGCAAAGTGTCCCCTGACCCAGGTCCTCCTGCCAGCCCTCACTCGCTCCCGCCTCCACCAAGAACCTCCACTTGGTGCCTCAGTTTCTCTTTGGCCTCCACACCAAATTGTCCCTGAGCTAGAGGCACCCATGGGTGCTTTGCAGAGGTTGCAAATTGCTCGGCCTGGAAATTTGCCCCAAAATCTCCTCGAGGGCACAGGCAGCAAGAACAGACCCACCACGTGCCCATGCCCACTGGTGCCTTATCCCTGTCCCTCCTGCTCACCCCAGAGCGAGGTTCCTGTGGTCTGAATGAACCCTCCCGTTCCTCTTTTCCCTCTTCCTCTTTTACTTCCCACTTACGCGAACGCCATCAGCGAAATTCGCTATAAAACAAACCCATCCTGCAGGGGGTCACTCATTAAGGAGCCAATTAAGGAGCTCAGGGGACGCCAGGGCAGCGCCTCCCGGGGTTTGAGCTCAGGTCACCAGCCAACAGCTCCTTCCCAGCCAGGGTGGCAGAAGACAACCAGAAGGGGACTTCAAACTCTCCTCTGCAGCAGCCTCGTGGCCCAACCCCAATCTGCTGTCAGGGACTGCATCCGATTTGTTGGATGCTGGAGAAAAACAAAACTCATTTGCTCAGCCAGCAGCACTGAGCAGCTCACCAGCGCAGAAGGGCTGACTTCCAGCAATCGAGAATCCCTGGATTCTCTGGTGGCCAACAAGGGGTTGGGACCAGCTGCAGAGGTGACAGCATCCCTGTCTCCCTCCCGACCTCTTCCTTGAGCACCTGTGGGCAACCAAATGCAGGAATTTTGCATTTCCGAGCCCACAGCAGGGCTTGACATCTACAACAGCTCCAGGAGCCCACTGCAAGGTGTCTGTGGTCCTGTGGGGCTGGTGGAGGAGGACTTGGACTCCTTGGGACATCCCTGCTCCCTGAGCACAGGAGGGAAGGGTGACTCAGGAGGGTTTGTTCCTCGCCTTCCTGTCGGAGGTACCAGCTCAGCAAGCCTGACAAGACAATCTCATCAGTGGCGAGGCAGCGGCTGAATAAAGATGAGCTCCCGGGTGAGTCCTGCAGCAGAGGATCTCTGGATATTGGGCCATTTGTCACAATAAACACGATGGGCTCTGCTGGCGCTACCCTGGCTAATAAACCCCCCGGCACCTCCGTCTGGGCACCGCTCGCTTTGCAGCCAGGGGGGCTGAAACTATGACAACAAAAAATTCCCTGCACACCAGGCCTGTCCCGAAGATGGAGTGACTGCAGATGAGCTCGGAAATGAAGCTCGTTTGGGGAAACTTCCTGGATTTACGGCGAGGCGTCAGGAAGAGACAGGCTGAGGGCTGCCTGGGCTCCCGGCCAAGGCACCGCTGCCTCCGCTGCTGTGGCCAGGAGTTCCCTGCTTGGCAAGGGGGACGAGCGTGGGATCAAGGGGACACATGTTCTCCAAGGCCCTCGGGAGTGGGGAGAGCCACCATGGTGCTGGATGAGCAGGGCTCCTGAGGATCGATCCCACTGGGCTCCTGGGGGATTCTCCAGGGGATGTGGAGTGTGGGGTTCTCAGAAGGTTCTCAACACACAGCACAAGTGAGGTTGAGCATCTCCCACTGAGCAATGCTGGCAGCAGAGGTGGCCTTCCCACTCCCCGTGTGTCCCTCAACAACACCCAAAGTCACCGCATGTTTTAAAAACAGGGTGATTTCTACACTTCCCTGAGACACCCCTTGTCACCCTGTGTCACCACAGAAGGGGACAAGGGATGACAACTCCCACCCGTGCTTTCCCACCACATCCTTCAGAGCCAATGCCCACACCAATCCCAGGACAAATTCCACATCACGCAAGAGAGCAACCACCAGGGAGCCACAGTGGAGTGGGGAGAGGCAGCTCCCCAGCCCGCCCTCACGTTAAATTATTTACAGTAACAGATAGCACATCCCACTCCGTAAGCTGTGATTTATGGAGCAGGTTTAGTGCCCTGACACCGCAATCATCCTCCCCGATCTCAGCAGGTAACTGAGAGCTCCCTCGGAAATGAAGCTCCAACACAAACACCAAATAACTCAGCGAGAAATCGCGCAGGGCTCCGAGCGGGATGAGAGCCGGGGCTGGAGGGCTGCTCCCTGCATTATTCATCCCAGCTCCTGGGCATGTGCCTGCTCCCCCCAGGCCTGGGGACAGAGTGTAAATAGATTTATGAGCAGAAAGGCAGCACATTAAACAGTTTAAGTGTCTTGGAGTCCATCCTGAAGTGTATTATTGCTCCAGTGTTTTATCACGCTGGGGAGGACTGGGCTCCATAAATTAGAGCCGGCGCTGTAAATCCCACGGATCCGAGTTTTAGCCGGGAACTTGGGTGAGCACTTTGTGGCTCTGGATGTCCCCCATGGTGGTGACACAGCCCCATGGACAGCAAATCCCATCAGGGACGGGGATCTGCCATCATCTCTGCCTCTGCCCAACCCAGTGGGATCACAGGAAGGGAGAGCTGGCCGGGTTCAGGCAAGGAGAGGGGTGGGAGGTGTTTGGGAGAAGGGAATGATGTCTGGGGGCGGATGGATGGATGGAAATGGTGGCAGAGTGACACGGGCAGGTGGGCAGATGGATTTATTCAGGGATGGAGAAATGTATATGGATGAACGGGGCCGGTGATGGAAAATTAGAGGGTTTGAGGACCAAGGGCTGCCTAGGGGGCTGGGGCAGGGAGCCTTTGCCATTGGCCCCATCAGCACCTCTCCCATCTGAATCTTCCCCCTCAGCTCCTCTCTCCCCTCCATCATTCCCAACTCCTGTCTCACCAGTCCCCAGCCCAGCACCGGATCCAGTCGGGACAGAAACATCACTCTGAGGGCGAGTGCAGGCGCTGGTGGGAACGTGCAGCTCAGCCCACAGGGTGACATTTCCCCTTATCAGCACCAAGTGTTGTGATAACCCACAGAGACTGCTGCTGCCAGTGTCAGAGCACCCCGTGGCCTCTCTGGGGACAGTGACAAAGTGTTTTGTCCCTCTCCCAACAGACCCCAGGGAGAAGCTTGCACAGACCGGAGCGACCAAGGGGATGACACATGGCTTGGGTGGGGTTGCGAGCCACACCAGCTCAGTCACCAGCCCCAGCCCAGAGGGGTCAGCACCCCTGGGAGAACCCCAGCCCCTCCTGAGGGTTCACAAAAGTCTCCTCCCCACACCCACCTTGATGATGTCCTCATTGTTGGACTTGCACTCCACCATGGCCGAGACGTCCACGATGACACCGCTCAGCTCGATGGCAATGACCTTCACGGGGATGGCCACCGTGCGCCCTGTCAGGATGGCCGTGTTGATGATCTCTGTGTCCTGGGGGTGGCACGGAAAGGGCACCATCAGGTTAGAGGGCAGCCTGTCCCCTCAAGGGCAGAGAGGGACCTGGGTGTGTGTGGGATGGAGGGATGATGGATGGATGGATGGATGGATGGATGGATGGATGATGGATGGATGGATGGATGGATGGATGATTAATGGATGGAGGGATAGAGGAGATGGATGGATGGATGGATGGATGGATGGATGGATGATGGATGGATGGAGGGAGGGATGGAAGGATGGATGGATGGACAGGTAGATGGATGGATGGATGATGGATGGATGGATGATGGATGGATGGATGGATGGATGGATGGATGGATGGATGGACAGGGAGATGGATGGATGGATGATGGACGGATGGATGGATGGATGGATGGAATATGGATGGATGATGGATGGATGGATGGAATATGGATGGATGGATGGATGGTGGATGGAATATGGATGGATGGACAGGTAGATGGAGAGGTGCTATAGGGCAGGCGGACAATCCCTCAGAGGTCCCAACCCCTCAAAGCAGGTAACACCTGAGGCCAGGAACCTGCTCACCATGGCCAGGGGCACGATGGCCCTGATGTCCCTCTGGATGACCGTCAGCTCCGTGACCACCTTCTCCAGGTCGGGCGGGGGGTTGCGGCCCCGGTAGTCGATGTGCCACATGATGCGGCGCGTCACTGACTGGCTCGTGAAGTTCTCCATCTCAAAATCCAGCTGCATGATCTCCGATGAGGAGTCCCCATCCCTGGGCAGGTGGGACAGCAGGAGGGGACATGGTGAGGTGGCTATCCCGAGTCCCATGGACACCCCGGGATAAGCACCAGGCTGTCCACAGGGCCCCCAGCAGGACAAGGGGGGCTGTGCAGTGGGTGCCACCCAACCCCAGCAGTCCTGCCCCCCGCCACTGCCAGGGGCTGCTCCGATGGATCCTGCAGATTCCCGTGGGAAACTCCCCACTGGGAGAGAGAAATGTTTTTCACCACCTCTCTCAGCAGGACAAAAAATCCTCCTCAGCTCTGCCCGGGCTGCTGGGTGACCAGGTGAGCGTGTGGCCATGGCCTTAGGGGACAGTGGGTGGCTGCAGGTTCTGGCCTTGTCTCCCTTACTTCCCAACAACCCGGATGGATTTATTGCTCCTGCCTGGACACTCATGTCCCACACGGTTGGATGCCAGATGTCCCACAGGTCAGATCCCAAATGTCCCACAGGTCACATCCCGAATGTCTCACAGGGTCAGATCCCATGTGTCCCACACCCAGAGCACTCAGGAATGACCAATAAGTGCCACCAGAGGAGCCCAGCCCAAGCTGTTGATTTCAGAGCCCTTTTCAAGGGTTCCCATGGGCAAACTGAGGCATGGGAGAAAGAGGTCCAAGCCCAGGCAGAAGCCAAGACAGAGCTGGGATTTGGGGCTGGGCTGTCCCTCAGCCTGTGAGGGAGGACGGGCAGGGGACAGGGGAGGTGGACAGATCCAGCAGGGGAGAACAGGCCAAGGACCACCAGCTCAGCAAACACACACAGAGGAATGCCAGGACTGGGGGCAGCAGGACACAGAGGAAGGACAGAGAGGGACCTCAGGGGTGTCCCTGAGGCAGGGCAGGTTGGAGAGGATGCCAAACCCAGCCCATGGTGCCAGGCTAAGGGGATGGGTTGGTGTCTGTCTGCATGGACACAACCTCACAGCAGCACCATAAATGACTCCCACACTCCACCCAAGAAAAATTCCCCAGACCTGATCCTGCCCTCCCCAGCTCTGCCTTCTGCCCTGAAAATCCTCAGAGGCACTCAGGGTTCAACCCTGCCCCAAGCCACGCTCCCCTGCTCCCCAAAAACTGAACACCCCTGGAAGAAAGCCCCAAAACCCCCCACAAACCACAGCAGAGGTAAAAGCCCCCTGAGAACCAGCAGGGTGGGGAGGGAAAGTGGAATTACAGCAGAAGGGAAGCCAGGACTGGCTCTGCTCTCAGCGCAGCAGCAACTGAGAAGGTGCCATCGATCTGGGGCCGCAGGACACGGCTGGGTTTCTCTCTGATCAATATCTAACAAGTGAGACGGAGCAGGGAGAGTGGAGAACGAGAAGCTGGAGCAGCTCCAGGCCACGACAAGCCCTGATCCCTGATTCCCGCTCCCTGATCCCACAGCAGCACTGACGGGCTTTGGAGCTGGTTCACAGGGGGCTGGTGGGGCCTTGCCATGCCCCTGAGGCAGATTTGGGGCTTCAAGGGGAATCACCAAAGGCCATGGGGCGTGAAAAGCAGATTTGGGAATGCCAGGAGTACCAAACCCAGCTGGGAAGAGGCAGGTCCAAAGGCAAAGCAGAGCCAGAGGGGATGTGGCAGTGGGAATCCTCACCAAGGTGTCCCAGGAGTGTTGCCACTCTCTGCCACCACCCTCTGCCCTGCCCCAGCATCTGAACAGGGACAG
>VZRF01003046.1:0-12896 GCA_013396875.1 Vireo altiloquus | reverse complement strand
TGGATGGAATATGGATGGATGGACAGGTAGATGGAGAGGTGCTATAGGGCAGGCGGACAATCCCTCAGAGGTCCCAACCCCTCAAAGCAGGTAACACCTGAGGCCAGGAACCTGCTCACCATGGCCAGGGGCACGATGGCCCTGATGTCCCTCTGGATGACCGTCAGCTCCGTGACCACCTTCTCCAGGTCGGGCGGGGGGTTGCGGCCCCGGTAGTCGATGTGCCACATGATGCGGCGCGTCACTGACTGGCTCGTGAAGTTCTCCATCTCAAAATCCAGCTGCATGATCTCCGATGAGGAGTCCCCATCCCTGGGCAGGTGGGACAGCAGGAGGGGACATGGTGAGGTGGCTATCCCGAGTCCCATGGACACCCCGGGATAAGCACCAGGCTGTCCACAGGGTCCCCAGCAGGACAAGGGGGGCTGTGCAGTGGGTGCCACCCAAACCCAGCAGTCCTGACCCCCGCCACTGCCAGGGGCTGCTCCGATGGATCCTGCAGATTCCCGTGGGAAACTCCCCACTGGGAGAGAGAAATGTTTTTCACCACCTCTCTCAGCAGGACAAAAAATCCTCCTCAGCTCTGCCCGGGCTGCTGGGTGACCAGGTGAGCGTGTGGCCATGGCCTTAGGGGACAGTGGGTGGCTGCAGGTTCTGGCCTTGTCTCCCTTACTTCCCAACAACCCGGATGGATTTATTGCTCCTGCCTGGACACTCATGTCCCACACGGTTGGATGCCAGATGTCCCACAGGTCAGATCCCAAATGTCCCACAGGTCACATCCCGAATGTCTCACAGGGTCAGATCCCATGTGTCCCACACCCAGAGCACTCAGGAATGACCAATAAGTGCCACCAGAGGAGCCCAGCCCAAGCTGTTGATTTCAGAGCCCTTTTCAAGGGTTCCCATGGGCAAACTGAGGCATGGGAGAAAGAGGTCCAAGCCCAGGCAGAAGCCAAGACAGAGCTGGGATTTGGGGCTGGGCTGTCCCTCAGCCTGTGAGGGAGGACGGGCAGGGGACAGGGGAGGTGGACAGATCCAGCAGGGGAGAACAGGCCAAGGACCACCAGCTCAGCAAACACACACAGAGGAATGCCAGGACTGGGGGCAGCAGGACACAGAGGAAGGACAGAGAGGGACCTCAGGGGTGTCCCTGAGGCAGGGCAGGTTGGAGAGGATGCCAAACCCAGCCCATGGTGCCAGGCTAAGGGGATGGGTTGGTGTCTGTCTGCATGGACACAACCTCACAGCAGCACCATAAATGACTCCCACACTCCACCCAAGAAAAATTCCCCAGACCTGATCCTGCCCTCCCCAGCTCTGCCTTCTGCCCTGAAAATCCTCAGAGGCACTCAGGGTTCAACCCTGCCCCAAGCCACGCTCCCCTGCTCCCCAAAAACTGAACACCCCTGGAAGAAAGCCCCAAAACCCCCCACAAACCACAGCAGAGGTAAAAGCCCCCTGAGAACCAGCAGGGTGGGGAGGGAAAGTGGAATTACAGCAGAAGGGAAGCCAGGACTGGCTCTGCTCTCAGCGCAGCAGCAACTGAGAAGGTGCCATCGATCTGGGGCCGCAGGACACGGCTGGGTTTCTCTCTGATCAATATCTAACAAGTGAGACGGAGCAGGGAGAGTGGAGAACGAGAAGCTGGAGCAGCTCCAGGCCACGACAAGCCCTGATCCCTGATTCCCGCTCCCTGATCCCACAGCAGCACTGACGGGCTTTGGAGCTGGTTCACAGGGGGCTGGTGGGGCCTTGCCATGCCCCTGAGGCAGGTTTGGGGCTTCAAGGGGAATCACCAAAGGCCATGGGGCGTGAAAAGCAGATTTGGGAATGCCAGGAGTACCAAACCCAGCTGGGAAGAGGCAGGTCCAAAGGCAAAGCAGAGCCAGAGGGGATGTGGCAGTGGGAATCCTCACCAAGGTGTCCCAGGAGTGTTGCCACTCTCTGCCACCACCCTCTGCCCTGCCCCAGCATCTGAACAGGGACAGCAGCCAGGCTGCCCACGTGGGGGGAACAATTTAGAACACAGCTGCTGAGGGTGGGGAAAAACACCCCAAATTGGCCATTCTGACCCCAAATCTCAGAGCTCTCAGCCCCTCCCTGCACAGCCAAAAGCCCCCAGAGCCCCCGGCGCAGCAGCTCCTCTGTTTGCACAGCCCCGAGGGCAACACGGCTCGGAGTCATTCATCCTCTCCGTTCCGTTAATATTTGATGGAGTTGTTTGTCTAAAAGGTGATTGTAATCACTTTAAATTCCTCCCCCGTCTCTAACCTTTGCAGGCTGATTGGAAGTGGTGCTGGCAGCGGCAGAGGGGGAAGGGGAAGGGGGAGAGGATCCTGCTGCTGGCAGCTCTGCTCTCCGTGGGCTACGGGGTGGGCATGCAGGAGACAGGGGGCTGGTGGCCCTGGGGACACTCCAGCTTCAGCCAAGCCACAGGGTTTGAATGCTAGGAGTGCGCTTGAAGGGTGGGGTGAAGGAAAATTCCAAGGTTTCTGCGGAGCTTTGGGGTCACACTGGAGCAGGCAGAGCTGAGGATCTCCTTCTCCCAAGAGTCCACCCCCGGCTCTGCTCAGTTTGGGGTGAGGGGCAGAGATGTGGGGAGATTTCCACTGCAGAAGGCAGGAATGAGAACATCGAGTGGCTTTAGCCCAGCTCCCGGAGACGCTCGTGTCCCTTTTCCCAGTGATGGGGATGTCACTGTTGTTTACCAGCACCTCAGAATCTTTCCTGCTGCCGTTTTTGGCCCTGTGCCCACCCTCAGCCTTCTCCTGCCGAGTCCTGCCAGTCTCACATCTCCCCTTCCTCAGCACCCTCTGGGGTCTCAGCTTGGCTTGGTGAGTCCTTTCTCCTTCAGATCATTCCCATTTCCATCTCCAGGGCTCTCCTCAATGGATCTGAGCCTTTCCCAGAGCCCCAGGAATGCGTGAGCAGGGCAGAACTGATCTCAGGCGCTGGCTTGGATCCTGCTCCCCATCCAACACCTCATCCACCACTTCAGGGTTCAGGTGGGACCTTGCCTTGCTCCTCTTCCTTCCCAGAGGAGACACCAGGATGGACAGCAAAAGAGCTGCTGCCTCTCATGGGGCAGAAATTTAATTTTTTTAATGAAAAAATTAAAATTCTTCCTCCTCAGACTGAGGAATCCTCCATGGCTTCGCGATTCACCCTAAAATCCTCCACCCACATGGTGCTGCGGCACCCAGGGCAGGGGGTAAAGGGAGAACTGCTCCAGGGTGAATCCCAGCCCGAATCCCAGCCCTCCCCTGGCATTCCCAGAGGTGCAGCCCTTACCTGGGCCCGGCCCCATCCACCCTGGACACGTCCACGGTGGCCGTGGAGTGTTTGCCGCCCGTCAGCAGCTCCGAGCTCACCAGCCACTGCCCGCTCCGGGACTTGGTGCTGAGCAGGTTCACACCTTTCTTGGCCTTCACCCTGCAGAGAGAGTCAGACGGGGATGGAGCCTCACCCTCCTGGCACCCCTGGAGACCCTGCCGGGGTGGCACAGGAGGGGTTTTACCCCTGATCCCTTCAGGCTGTGGGAGGCACCACCCAGGCTGGCAGCGACAGCCTTCTCCAAGCTGCTCTTTTTCAAGGCATTTTGGTCCCTCCAATCACCCCTCCAGCAGGATCATGGCCCACCCAGCCCCAGTGCTGACCCCAGTGAGACTGGGCACCCCTGGGGCACAGGACAGGAGAGCCTAGAGCACCACATCTGTTCCAGGGGTTTCCTGTTGGTCCCAAGGCCGCAGGGACACTTGAGAGTGCCCTTTGAAGAGGTGTGGCCAGGGCTTGTGTCCCCCTCTTTAGGGACACACAGCAATGGGTGTCCCCCCTGCTCACCTGCCCCATTCTGGTTCCCATTCTGGTTCCCATTCTGGTTCCCCTCTTTAGGGACACGCAGTAATGGGTGTCCCCCCTGCTCACCTGCCCCATTCTGGTTCCCATTCTGGTTCCCCTCTTTAGGGACACGCAGCAATGGGGGTCACCCCTGCTCACCTGCCCCATTCTGCTCCCTTTCTGGTTCTGGGGCAGGAGGAGGGGACACAGGGCACAGCAGCCCCACAGCCATGCCACATCTCGTCCCCAGAGTGGCTGGTAATGAACCCACAGCTGCTGGTGGCACCCCAGCAGGACTGGGAGCACTGGGAGAGTGCAGGTGGCAGTGCCAGCGCGGAGATGTCCTGCATGGACAGCCCTTCCCTTCCCTCCAGGGAGCTCCCACCACAAAACCACATTCAGGACGTTCCTCCCAGCCCTACTTCCAGACCCACTCCAGCCTCCAGCAGACCCAGCTAACCCCACATCCTCCCAACCTGCTCCCTCTTCCCAACCATCCCCTGGGGGGAGAAGGGAGCAGGAACATCCCCCAATCCCCTCACCTGAGGGTGAAGTGCTCCACCGTGGAGTTGGACGTCAGGTAGAGGAGGATGCTCAGCACCTCCCCGGGCTTGAGGGGCTTGTCGGGCAGGCGGATGAAGACGTTTCCATCCAGGCGATGCTCCTGCAGGGCTGGGGCGGGCGGGGGCTGCAGGAGGCTGACGCTGCCGATGCGCAGCAGTGGGTGCTGCGTGGGACCCTCGGTGCGAGCCCCTCCAGCCCCACGGCGAGCGCCCACCTCCCCAAGGCACTGTCCGGCACTGTCAGGAGCGTGCAGGGTGTAGTACAGCTCAGCCTGCTGGCTCTCCCCCGGCACCACCTCCAGGCTCTCAGGGCTTTTCCTCCTGCCCAGCGGCACGGCCGAGGGGCCAAACCAGGCGTGAGGCAGCTCAGCCTGCACCAAGCACATGGCCAGGCTGCCCCGCAGCCGGCACGAGCTCTTGAGCTCGCGGGCATCGCGGAAGGCATGGAGCCGCACGCAGGGCAGCCGGTCAGTCACGTCGAAGTCATCCCAGTCCCGGCCGGCCACGTAGAAGAGCACTTGGACCACGGGCTGGCTGGCCACCAGCCGCGGCTGGACGATGAAGGCGCGCACCTTCCAGTTGACGGTGAGGCGGTCGGGCACCTCCAGGGTGCTGGAGGGCTGCAGGTGCTCCTTGGGCAGCACCAGCCCCGTGCTGAAGGGCCCCAGGGTGACGTTGAGGACGGGCAGCTCCTTGGTCTGGAAGACGACGAAGGGCTCGGAGCGCTGCAGAGGGGTGCTGCCGTTGCCCGCCGGGCTGGCTCCCAGCTCCTTGAGGAAGAAGGCCAGGCGGGTGTTGGACAGGCGGTAGCTGACGGGCAGCAGGATGGCACCGGGGGGCTCAGCGGGTTCAGGGCTGGGGGCTGGGCCCTTGGTGTGGGCTGCAAAGGGTGAGGAGAGTGCAGGTTAGCGTGGGGCATCCCCCTGTGACACAGCTCCCGAGTGGGGAACACAGATCCAGGACGGAGCGGGACAAGGAGATGGAGCTTCAGCCCCCAGACCTCTCAGAAGGGCAGCAAGAGCCTGGCTGGGTTTGTCCCACAAACCGAAAATGCAGGAGGCGCCGGGACCTCGAGCAGGGTTGTACCTCCTGATGGGTGGCACCCACCTCACCAACACCCTCGGCATGGCATGGGGTGTCTGGGGTGTGCTGGAGCCACATCCAGCCTCGGATTGTCCCTGGGGGGAAGCACTGGTCACCCACCCCAGCGCTGCCTGAACCAGCACGGACCCTTGAACAGGAACAGGGATAAATCCATCCGAGCCTCATCCCAGCTTCCCAAGGCACCAATGCTGACTTTCTCCAGAGGCTCATTACCGAAAGTTGGATCCAGGCTGATTTTTGGCTGGCAGACCCCACCACATATTTATTATCATCAAGGCTTTCCTTCTGCTTTCAGCCCCCAGATCATGCAGGTAAGGTGGCTAAAGCAGCCCCCAGACCCACTCCGTCCCCACACCTGCCCTAGGGGTGGTGTCACAGCCGGTCTGTCACCTGTCACCCACCCAGGGGTGTCACCCACGCCATGTTGTGCCACCCACACCCTGCTGTGCCCACGTGGCAAAGCTGGCCCGGACAAAATTTTTCCCGACCCACTGGAAAGGTGATGTGGATGATGCCAGTGCCGCCTGGTGCAAACCCCAGCAGTGCCCAGGGCCCTTTGGAAATCTCCCTTTGTTTTTTTTGTCCTTCATTTTGATCACTTTTGCCTTAAAAAAATAACTCCAGACCTGGCAGAGCTGCCCGAGGAGGGCTCCGCTGCAAGCGGAGAGAAAACCCATGGAAATCTCCCTGGGAAAGGCAGCCGGCGCCCGGCACAAGCTGTGCTGGCTGCTGCGGGATCCTGGAAGGCATCTCAAGGTCTTTGCCTTCTCCAGCGGCTGCCAGGAATTCCCGGGAGGGTTGGATCCCCCCTCCCCGCTCCCCTCCGCTCCCGGCGCTGATTGCAGCCGCTCCCGAGCGGCTCCCGGAGCCCGAATTACCGGCGTCAGACGGCGAGGAAAGGTGTGGATGTGACGGCTCCGCTCCCGGGAATGACTCAGCCCCCTTCCCCAAGGGGGATTTTGGAGCGTGTCAGGACCCGGAGGCTTTTTTCCAGCCGTGAAAGTGGCTCCAGACACTTTCCCCGCGGCTCAAGGGATGCAGGAATCCCCCATAGCCCACCCTGGAAGTCTCTGCTGAGGGGTACAGGGGAGTTAAGCAGCTTAGAGGGCTCATAAATGGATTAGCGCTGGATACGGGACAGGCAGGATCCACGGTGCTGGGATGGAAGTCCAGGAGGCAGATAGAGCATTCCCTGGGGCTGTGGGAATGCCAGACACAACTCCAGCCCCTGCCACCCCATCCCGCTCGCCCTGACTGTTTTCCCGTCTCCCAGAGAAGCCAGGAGCTGCAGGAGAGATGCCAAACCCTGGAAAGCACCCGTGGGTGCCCCTCTGCTCGGCAATACCGGCAGCGAGGAGCTTTCTGCTCCCGCCACTCATGGAAGTTGTTTTTTGCTGGGGATGGTGAAGGTTTGCATCTTCCTGCCACCCCCAACAAGTGGAAAAGGGGATTTTTTCTTTTTCCTCCAAGGTATGAGATTATTTGAGGAAAAGGATCCAGCAGCTGGAGCGACATAAGAGGCACAGGGGAAGGGGTTTTGCTCGACTTGAAACAGCATCACTCTTTATCCCTTCAAAATCTCCAGGGTTCGGAGCAGGATCGGGACATTCCACAGGGAGAACCCAGCCCAGGCCCACGGACAAATGCCACCCTCGAGCGAGGGACAGGAGAAGCTCGGTGCCACCCCAGCGAGCTCCCAGCGCCAGCGGCGAGGCTGTGACCCTCCGGAGCAGCTGGGTTCGGGAGCGATTTGGCCCTTCCAGCACCCAGCTCCGTCCTCCTCCCGCGGGGATTCTCCGATGGATAACGGGAGCTGTGAGATGCAGGACGAGGGAAGTCCCTCTCAGGCTCGCAGTGGGGACACTCAGGGTGGCCCTGTCACCGAGCCGTGCTGGAGGGAGAGCCAGGGCCGGGCTGGGCTGGAGATTAATGGGGTGGCCACGGTGAGTTGAGCGCCGGCGGCACCCAGGGAAGCGATTTCCTCCGCAGACAAAATGCATTTAAATGATGCTCTAATCTGTAGCCGGGAGGGGACGGCAGCGGCACCGCCCTTCCCCAGGCAGGGAGCTAATCCTGCCGGGAGAGGGTCCAATCCAGCCGCATCCAGGGCTGGAGAGCCGGGAATCACAGCCACGGGGGCAGGAGGGGAGGAGAAGGGAGGCGGGAGGTGCGTGGAGCTGTGGGTGTAGGTGCTGGGTGGGGAAAAAAGGGAATAGGGATAAATGAGGAGGCTGGGAGAGTAAAGGATGGATGGATGGATGGATGGATGGATGGATGGATGGATGGATGGATGGATGGATGGATGGATGGATGGATGGATGGAGAATCGCTTCAGGATGAGGGAGAAGAGGGGATGGATGGGAAGGAAGGGAGGAAGGAAGGAAGGAAGGAAGGAAGGAAGGCCCAGCAGCTCAGGAGATGGAAGGAAGGTGCCTCAAAGCAAGCCATGAGGATGGACAGACACAGCTCAGGACACTCCCGTCCCCACACCACTGTCCCCAGCCCCTGCTCTGCTTCCTTGTCACCCCCGGGAGGGCAGGTGGCCTCATGTCCCGCTCTGGCCGGGTTTGGGGGACAGAAGGGTTAAGCCCTGCCGGCTGGCTCTGCTCCACAGCCCTGCTGCCGCCGTGGCTAGCGGGATTTGCAGCACCTGACCTGCATTCCGAGTTTATCAGGCCGGCACAGAGGGGCCCATATGGCCCTTCCACCCCGGCAGCCAAAACACAGCTCCCCGTGCCTGGCCAGATCCCACCAGCCTGGGGGGCTTCCCAAACCCCTCCAGGCTGAGGAGCCAGCCCAGCCTCAGAGCGGGACGGGGTGGGACCCCCATGTGCCCCTCGGGGTGACCCACAGTCGGGGCAGGGAGATGTAAACACACCACTGGTGACCCCTTTGTGCAGCCCCACATCTGCCCCGCCAGATGTGCCCAGTGCCGGCCGCAGACATGGGGCCAGATGGGCAGAGCTGCTCTGCCACCCGGGAGGGCACATGGGGACAGCTCCAGCCCTGCCTTAAACCCCACACCCAGGCCAAGGGGTGTCGCTGATGGAAAAAGCAGCACCAAAAGTCCCTCTGCACACCTCTCCTCAGCCCCGCTGCGGGGTTTAGATCGTCATCGTCATCGTCATCATCATCATCATCACACCACTCGTGGATCAGGGGGTGCTGGGCTCAGCCAGGCTGCTGGACACACAGGAAAGGAGGCTGATGGACAGACTGGACTGAGCCACCAGCTCCACCGCCTTCCCCCCTTGCCCTGAATCCCTGGAAAACGGGGCACAGGCAGAGCCTTTCCATCCTGCTCCCACCATCCCTGCTCTCCCCAGGCTGGAGACCCTCCCTCCTCTCCCCCCGATCCAGCACGGAGGGCAGAGCTGAGCTCCAGCTTAGCCCAGCCCCAGCTGTCGGCCGCAGGGATCACTGTAGGCTCGCTCCAGGGGGGGATCTTGATCCAGGCTTATCCCGTGGGACACAGCGGGGGCTCCGGGGCTATATCCCCACTTATGGGGGGAAGAGCACACGGGGAAAGCTCTGGAGAGCAGGGAGGGGAGGTCTGGGGCCAGCCCAAGAGGGTTAAAACCTCTCTGAGTGTTTGTGGGTGGCACTGGGGTCTCGCTGGATCGATGGATTGAGCTCAGCTCCAGGGAATGTGGGACACATTCCCAGCTCTCCCAGCCAGGCTTCTGTAGGGGTCCCACCTTGGAGCAAGCCGGGAGAGTTGTCCCTAAAGCAGTGACTGGAGCTGCTGTGGGGATAAACACCCCAAAAACCCGGGGAGGGATGGAGGGGGTATCACTGTCCCTCCCAGAGGGCTCCACCCTGGCTCAGGAGGGGTTTTGGGGCACACCACTCCCCAGGACCACCAGTGATCCCTTATCCCAGATCCAGGGTGATGATCCTACCCCTGAATGGGGTGCCCCAGGGGAGTCAGTGGGGTGATGGATCCCCCCAAAACTCCGAGAAGCAGGGGAGACATCCAGCCTGGATATTCCCCACTGGACACCAGCACAGACCTCTCCTTCTCTTTGCTTCCACCTCATTCCCCTGAGAGTCCTGCAGATCCCAGGCCAAGCCCCAAAATCTGCCGGGTCAGGTTCTGCCGCCCTATCCATCAGGACCAAAGGGGAAACAGGGGTGCCAGCGGCCCCAAACACCTGGGATGTGCCACATCTGGAGCTTCTGGAGATGCCCCCACACCCACAGCTGGATGTTCCCACAGCTGGAGGTGGCCCCAGCTCCCAGGGAAGGGTCAGGCTCGGACATCTCCCCGCCTGTCCTGGGAATCCTTTCCCTCCTCATCCAGCAGCACCCATCCCTGCCACCCTACACGCCCACCCCAGTGGGATCAGCACCTCTGAACACCCTAAGAGCCAACAGAAAGCAAGAGAAGAAACCTCCAGGCCTCGCCCCAAAAGTCAGCCAAGCTCCAACACGTGCCCCTCTCCACTCCATGCTCCCGGGGGGGGGAAAAAAACCCCCAGGAATTAAATATAAACGGAAAGCAGAGAATAGAGGGAGAGCCCTCATGGAAACCACCCCCAAAACATTCCCTGCAGCCAGAGCTGTGGGGATTGCTTTTGGTGACATAAATGACAACAATGCTCCCCCTTCCCTGAGATGCCTCCATCTCCAGTCCCAGCTAATTGGAAGTCAATTAAGTGAATAATTGTACAAATGTGGAATCACCTTCCCCTGGCAGGGAGAGAGGGATGCAGGGGTGCTCCCGGATCTGGCCACGGTCAGGGCAGGGATGAGCTCGGAATTCCCATGGCACCAAGGTCAAACTGGTCCAGGCTTCCCAAAATCAGCCTGAGGTGGGAATTGAGCAGGAGCTGGCTTGGATATGAGGTCTGGGATTGGATTCCTGGGAGCAGCAAGAGTGGATTCTTCGGTGTCTCCTCCCTTGTAGATCCCTGAGATTCCTCCCTCTCCCAAAAATTCCAGCCTGGCTTTTCCATCAGCAGGAGCAATAAAACCCAGCAACACTGGCAGGATTTTTTCAGGGGGAGAAGCAGCACCGAGGAAAACAGAATCATCCCAACTGTGCTGCCCCCAGGAAATTAATAAGGGGGAATAAACAAAACAGGGAAGGAAGGGGAGAAAAAAAAAAGGCAGGGACCTAAAGGAATAAATAAATATGGCCTAAATGGGATGTGCCGTGCACAGGCAGAGCCTGCCATAAATTCCTGGAGCCAGCAAGGCTTTTACACGGCAGCTACTTTAGAGCAATTTCCACAAATCACGGCGAGGGACAGGCCGGGGGACAGGGAGGAGAAGGCCTTTCCAGAGGAGCGAGAAAAACTAAGGGATTAATTAAAAAAGTGGGGATAAAAAAAGCACGGGGAGGTGATGGTGAACATCCCGAAAGCAGCGGGAGGGGAGGGAATTTGGGATAAACGGGGCAGCCCCCAGAAGGTTCCGTGGTGGGTGCTGGGCTGGGGGGAGCCCCATGCTGGGAGCAGCCCAGGTGGGCACCAGGGGGGTCCCCACAAAAACCCATCCTGAAATGGGAACCAGGGACCCCAAATCCTGAAGGGACAAGTCCCCAGCACCCCAGGGACCCCAAATCCTGAGGGACAAGCCTGCAGCACCCCAGGGACCCCAAATCTCAAAGGACAAGCCCCCAGCACTCCAGGGACCCCAAATCCCAAGGGACAAGCCCCCAGCACCCCAGGGACCCCAAATCCCAAGGGACAAGCCTGCAGCCCCCCAGGGACCCNGAGGGACAAGCCTGCAGCACCCCAGGGACCCCAAATCTCAAAGGACAAGCCTCCAGCACTCCAGGGACCCCAAATCCCGAGGGACAAACCCCCCAATGTGGGGACAGAGGCAGCCCAGGGACACCCCCAAAGCCACGTGTCCCACTCAGATCCCTTCCTATCCCTTCTCCATCGCTTCCCACCAGGGCCAGGAGAGGGAATATCCTCCTGGCGCCCTCCAAACACCGAGTTTGCCCCCCAGGCTGCCCTCCCAGCACCTCCAGGCTGTGCCCAGCAACACCTCCCACACAGATTCAGTGCCAATTAATTTATCCCCCTCTGGCGACGCGTGGCAGAGCCGGATTCGATTCCAGAGGCACCCGAGGAGCCACAGGGAAACCCAGGATTGGGTTTAAAGATCCAGTGCCAGCCCCAGAGCCCCAAAGGCAGGGCTGGGGAGTGGTACCAGCTCCAGCAGGGCTGGAATTCATCCCCTTCCTTTGCGGATCCCGCAGCCGCACCGAGCTGGCAGCAGCAGGGATTGCATTTCCAACCTGATTTATCTTCCAGGGGAGAAGCACAGCTTTTCCTTGAAGGAAAATAAATGGAAAATGAATTGAATCTCAAGTTTTGCCAGTCCTGGGGAAGAGCTCGGGGAGAATCCAAACTCCTGCAGAGGACAGGAGGTGACAGAGTCACACCAGCAGCACCTGCTTGGGCTTTTAGGGAAAATCCAGGCTGGCCAATATTATCCAGGTGGTGGCCAGAAGGTGACAGTGGCTCTGTCAGAAGATTGAATTGGCCTTGCTGGTGGTGTCCTCCCTGAGGCCAGGGCAGAGGTGAGGGTGGGACAAGGGCCATGGGACAGATCAGGCACTGCAACAGCTCAGGGAACAGCTCCAGGGGAAGGAAGGGAGAGCCACACCCTGAGGAACAACCCCTGCGCCCCAGCCCGGGGTCCTTGTGGCACAGGTGACAGCCCAGAACTCCCCCAGCCCTGCTGGGCCACCACGGAATGCGGCTGGAGGACCCTGGACCTCCTAATTTCCCCAAACATTCCAGCCCAATTTCCCCCAACATTCTATCCTAACTTCCCCAAACGTTCCATCCCAACTTCCCCAAACGTTCCATCCCAACTTCCCCAAACGTTCCATCCCAACTTCCCCAAACGTTCCATCCCAATTCCCCCAAACATTCCACCCCAATTCCTCCAAACATTCCATCCCAACTTCCCCCAATATTCCATCCCAATTCCCCCAAACGTTCCACCCCAATTTCTGCAAACATTCCACCCCAATTCCCCCAAATATTCCATCCCAATTCCCCCAAACATTCCACCCCAATTCCCCAAAACATTCCACCCCAATTTCCCCCTGCTCCAGCCCCGTTTTCCCTGCGGAATGTGCAGCAGGACCCTCCTCACTCCTCACCCCCCTGAGCCATTCCTCCTCCTGCCCTCACGACTTCCAGGCGAGACCCCACAGCCACCATCGGGGTCCCCAACCCCATCCCACCCCAGCAGCTCCCTCCCTGCCCGCCCGGGGAGGGGGCTGCTCGTTAGCAGAGCCAGGTATTTAATAATGAAAGGTCCTGATTAGATTAGCGGGAGTGACCTTTTCCAGACGGATGGGACTCTCCCACAGTGGCAGCGACAGGCGCCATGCAGGAGGGGACATCCAATGCCAGGATG
>VZRF01003044.1:171318-251433 GCA_013396875.1 Vireo altiloquus | reverse complement strand
AAACAAAAACAAAACAACAAAAGCCCACTAGTTTCCTTAGGTTGAAACTTATTTCCCATCAGATTTGTCAGACGTATCCCTCACGTTAGATGAGACAAGAAGTCCTTGTGAATGGATCAGTAAGCTCATTCCAGCTATTCAAATAACTTCTACAAATGTCAAGTTTTAGAAAACAAGAGCCTGTGCAGAGTACGCCTATACAATTTTACTTTACAAAATGTGCTTCAGAACACGATCCTCTGATACTGTTTTTATTAAAATCACAGCACTAGCAATCACTGCCAAAAAATGATGCTGATCTGAAAGCTCTAGCTGTATAAAGCAGCACCTTCAGAGAGGAGGAATATTTATTATTAAAAAGTGCTACAAAACCCTGTGATGTAAAAAAGAAAGCTGTGTACCTTCTTAGAGAGAACTACCATAATCCTGCTGAGGAACATTCGTGTGCCAAGCTGAACCATCCATATAAGGCTGGCAAAATATTTGATTAAATTCTCAGAGTTAGCTCTGTATCCCTATACAAAACTCTGGTAAACTCTTCTTAATGTTAACCAGGTGTCCAGAAGCAGATGAATACCCTTCTGAGGAGTCCTTTTAATATAACAGTTTAAAGTAAATAATCATTTTGAAGAGCAATATAAAGAGAGGGTTGGTTTTGTTTTGTTGGGTTTTTTTTCTTAAAGTAAAGCTCAGTGCTACTTAGAAGCTGCATTAAATTAAGCAAATGGGTGCTGAGGGGTGTTGCAGTTGTATTGAGAAATAGACTCTCA
This sequence comes from Vireo altiloquus, assembly GCA_013396875.1. Taxonomy (NCBI): domain Eukaryota; kingdom Metazoa; phylum Chordata; class Aves; order Passeriformes; family Vireonidae; genus Vireo; species Vireo altiloquus. The sequence goes on along the minus strand of VZRF01003044.1, from coordinate 250,663 downwards.
TTACACTGATGGGAATGCACTTTCAAAAGAGATGTGCAATTTTATCATGAGCTACACAAATGAAAGTTTTCTTTTTTTTTTTTTTTCCTCCATGTGCTTTATTTAAATTTCACTTTAATATCTAAAAGAATCTGTTCACCTCTTTAAGCATCCAGGCAGAATAAATATGGCTTCCAATTCTAAGCAGGGGAGCTTTTTTCTTGCTCACTAGCTTGCTTATGACTATACAATTTAATTAAAATTTCTGTAGTACTTTTTCTGCCAGATAGCGACTTCTTTCTTCAGCTTTGCTTTTCGAAAATGCTATATAATAAATCACAAGGGAAAAATCTTTATTTTTAATTTTTCCATTTATGCGTTTAATGAACATTATTGAATTTTTGCCAGATATTTATTGGAAACTTAGAATAAATATCTGTGAACTACTAATTCATTTCTGTCAGTGAGGATGAAGTGTTCTGCTGACACTAGAATTTTAATAATAATTAGCTCTTTTATTAGAAATCTGCTCTTCATTTTCAGTAACATTATAAAAGGCTGAGTTTTAAACTAAGCTAGAAATCAAAAGCTGTTTTTTTTTATTGAAGCTTTTCCATCCTTCGAATATAATAAGTTTTGAGGAAGCCTTCAAAAACACAGACTGCAGAATGCCATGCCATGCCTACTACTAATTAGTGCTCTGCACTGCATTTGGAGTTTTCAGCAAGGAGGACCAGCCTGGCCTCTTGAACTGCCTTAGTTATGCCTGCAGTTCTCTCTCTGAAACACACATTGTGATGATGAATCTGCTGCATTTTTATGCACAGCTCTTTAGATCTTTTCGATGCCTTGCTACTGGGAGGCCTCACTTCCCAGCTGACCCGTGATAGGTGCACCAGTGGTCCCACTTCCCCGTTTCATCAAAGTTTCAATTCTCTCTTGGTACCCTTTGTTCTCAGTTATTAACCCACCTCTCTGACAGAATTGCTCATATTCCATTTGAGGATACACATATTTCAGCTTCAACGCCCTAAATATAAGAAAAAGTGAAATACTGGCACAAACACCAGAACTCTTATTATACTCATCCCCAAATTTCTCTGTCATATGCCCATTAAACAGTTATTGTCAGCAAATTTACAGTGGTATCTTGAGTGACAAAATGGGATCTACTTTATCGTTGACCTCTAAGGTATGATATTGATTGTTTAATTATGAAACACATAATTAGACTTCTTCAGAAAAAAATGACTCTGTAAAGTGACTCTGTTGTGCTCAGAGTATTTCATCAGTAGAGTGAAATAGAATTCAGTATTTAGCAGCATTATTTCTTTCTTGCTGATATTTTGACAGGATCAGGTCCATTAAAATAGAGCTTTTAGTGCACAATCCTTTATGTCTGTGTGTAAACTACCATAGTTATCTGAAGTTTTCACACTTATAATGTATCTAAAGCATCAATTATAAATCAAAGCGTTCAACATTCAGTAGGTTTCAAATTATGAATGCTCTTGATCATATTTCATCTTACAGCTCCTTTGACAAACTATATGACAAAAGATTTTTTTTTAAAGCCTAATCTTTACTAAATAATTGGCTGTGTAATTGTTATGTTTTTGCATTTATGAAAAGGAACTGTGTATTTTCATTCTGAATTCTTTTATAGGCTGAGGAAACTACAAAACCAAAACAAAAATTTAAACCACACTTTACTGCCTGTAAAGGGGTCCTTCCCACAATATCCACAGACTCATCATAGGCAAAAGCTAAATACATCAACATAAGAATAAAGTTATGGTTTGGTTACTTGGCATACATGTAGTCCTGTATCAGATGCACTTTAAATGGAAATTACAGCTTTGCGAGCACCAGTGAAGCATTATTTTCATACAGAGCCCTGACTAGTGTTTTAAGAAATAGTATCAGTTTCTTTTTTGGCCATCACAAATTCTTGATTCAAGGTATGAATATTGACTGTGGCTAGGCTGTAGGCCAAATTTATGAGCTGAAAATAAATCTCGATATTAAAGAATATAAATGTCAGTGTTTGGTGGAAGTCTGTGCACATACACATACCTTTTTTGCTTTAAATTGGGGTAGATGTTCTCCTGCCTCAGAACTGTTCTGCACCTCCGAGCAGTTCTTCACATCATCTCAGGCTAAGGATTGACACCCAGTGTGAAATGCTATCCTCTCTTCTGCAAGCAGAAAGAATAAGAATTGTGGCATATTGCTGTCACAAAGCACTCCTGGTTTCATTAGCAGCGACAGCACAATGAGGAAGGTGACTGGTGAGAAACCTGCTCATCACATGTGGAGCACAGACTGTACTCTTCATGTCACAGCTGTTCTTCCCCGTTATCGACCAACCAGAATTAACTCCACATCTCTTCATCTCTGCTCCAAGATAAATAGTAGCTATTGCCCAAGAAACCTCATCTTCTTTTCTCATCTGCTTTTCTACAGTTAGTTCTTTTTTGTTGTTTTGTTTTGTTTTTGTGACAGGGTGATGCTGTGACCAAGGTATTTCCTATTTCTTGCGGTCTGAGAGAGCAAGCCTATTTTTATGCGGTTATCAGCTGTGGAAATCTGAGACGTGATTCACTGTTTACTGAAGTAAGTGGACAGCCTACCACTGATCTCAACAGATGAAAAACCTGACCTTTTACATGCAAGTTTTACTCCCAGAGGAAAGCCAAGAATGGCTAGAAAAGCACAATCCAAAGTTATAAAGACCTAGTTTGGGCCATTTTTTTCATTTGTGTCTTCCCTTTTTTTCTCTCTGTATTGTCCTGATACCGTTCTAGATTTGTGGCAATTCTTTAATCTGAAGACAAAACCTCCTAGTATTTCTGCAGGAAACAGGCATGAACAAATCACATCTACTTTTTACTGGAGTTGTCCTGAAGGATGACCATCAAGAACAGTATGGGAGACCATAATGCTTTTATTTTAACAATGCTTTTCTAGTTTTACTTCTCCAAATTAATTGATGCATACCTATCAACAGACATTTGATATTCTGGTTTCTCTTTGCTGTTCATTGGAAAATTCCATAGACATGGCTTTGTAATTACATAAAGGAGCAGGCCTTTCCCTATGTAAAATTGATTACTTCTAGTCACACATCTTAATTGTAGCGCTTCCTAAAAAACCAAGTACTTGACTTTACACGCTTTTAAATGAAATTATAAAAGTTTATGTATCTGTGGGATTGTGTGTAGGGTACTGTTAAAGTGCAAACTGCTGTACCGTGTAGAAAAAACACAGCTAATTTGTGCATCAGATTTAAGTGTAGTTCAGCATTCTCCAGGTTACCAGATTATTTTTATCACGTTTTGTCAATTTAGCAAGGCTTAGCTGTTCAGTACATCAAGACCAAGATTCTAAAGACCTTTCAAAACAAGATTGAAAGTAAAATTTGGAACAAAACTTGCTGTTCCGATGGCATCGTGTGCAGACAGACAAACTGTTCATCTCCCTAAATGGAGCTTCCAGCCAACTTTGCAAATGTATGCACTTTGATGCACAAGCATTTGCCTGTATTTACCAAGAACCTGAAGTGACTTTAAAGGGAATTCATTCCAAGACTGATAACCTCTCAATTGCCACTATAATTAACTGATCATCAGATCTGTCTGAAGCATCACGTTACTTAGACCTACGCAATCTGCAATCACTCTTTAAAACAATTTACAGTATTTTAGATAGCTAAGATTTACTTTAAGAGTTAAGGAAAGTTGTGCTTTAAGTGGTAATATTTAAATACAGAGAAAAAAAAATCGAACATCCCTCTAGAAAAATATTGAATTTAGGTGAAATGCCACAAATTGACTATTACTTTACTTTTTATTAATAAGTCTTTACTTTCGCCCACATGACATTTTTTGGATTAGGATACCATTGTTTCTGACAGTGAAACAATGCATAACAAGTTCAGGTAGGACAAATTTACAGAAGTTTTTACAAGTAAGAACTATTTACTGAACCATTAAAGTTGTGGGAAGTGGGTCATTTATTTTTAATTTTCTACAACAAGACCCTGGGGATACATTAGACTAATGATTCAATAATCATTAAGAGGTTAGAAGTATGGAGCCTTTTAAAAAGCAGATTCTTATTGAAACATCACAGTTTTACACAGAATAAGACTGTATTATGAGTTCTGTTTTCTGGCAGAAGACTCTGCCAGTACTTTGTGAACTTCAGGAAAGACTCTTTAAGAAAGTCATGATATTTTTAATTTCCTTAAACACTTCTCCCATACCCTTTGTATGGTATTTGAATGTTACTTCCGTGTTACTTCAGATGGATCCTAAAATGTGTTAAACTAGAATAAAAAAAAAAAAAGTTATCCCTTCTGATGTCTCAAATATAGCCAGGCTGGTTCCCCACCATACTTTTCATAGACCTGCTGGGAATGTGTCCAGTGATTCCTGAATCTCTTGAACTCCACATCATCCAATTTTTAATATTTTTTTTCCTCCAAAATTTCTCCTTGATCTAAGACCCCCAGAAACTGCAGCACTCAGAAAACCTCCCTGTTTTGAGTAAGTTCTCTCTATGGTGGCCTGGAGTACCAGCCTGGAAATGAATTCATACTGGTAGCAACAAGGGAGTTTTCTTTGATGCCTCAAATCAATATGTTCAAGCACTTAAGGGAAAAAAAAAAATTAACCAAAGATAACTTCCACAGATTTGGAAAAGCAAAAGAACAAAACACCAAATTAGAAAGAATGTTTCCTTTCTCTCCACACAAGTTTTTAATGCTGTCACCTCCCGTAGACAGCTACTTGTGTTATGCTTTCAGTGCACTCTAGTGATAAGGGCACCAAGACAATCTCTTCTTTCAGCAAAATTAAGACACAAATAAGGACTTAACTGCTGTTCATTAAGGAATTGCACTGATCATAATTTTCAAGCTTAGAGTTGTGGTTTATAAATATAATTTTTCTTATATTTATGCAAGAAAGAATGGTGCTCTTCATCCCTAATAGAAGTACTTACCCAAGTTAGTGATCTTTTAAATCTCAGATGATGCCAGCACAGGACACAGACACACACTTAGTAAAAGGAGCTGTGTCTAACTATGATGCTTTCTTTATTCCATGTATGAAACTGACGTGGAATTAAACTGAATTAAACGAACTGGTGGTGAAAGAGTTGAGATTTTTAATTTATCAGCTGATCAGTGAAATGAAAAGTGAGATCAAACATGCCGAAATGTTGAGTATCACTATAATGAAAGTGTTTAATTCAGACAAATGGCCGTTTGCACTGTTTGTAAGTAAAATACTGATCATATTTCATTTGCAGGAGAAGAGAGGGATATCAGCATTATTGATAGCAATAGTTGCTCTGAGAGACTGGAGAAAACAACTGAAGAGTGTGTGTGTGGGAGGGGGCAGGGCAAGTTCTGCAGCAGTGGGACATGTACTGCTCCACACCCCAGCCCCTCGGAGTCTCGAGTCCAGCCCAGAACTGTTGTCAGTCACTGGCACACTGGAAGCAGCCCCAGAGCCAAACCTGGATGCAGCTGGATGACCAGAAGGCTCTCCTGAGGGAATGGGGTGGCCACAGGAGGCCAGAACAGATAAAAACCATTGCCCTGAGGCACATGTGGTCACATCCCTCTTATCCTTGGATTTTATGGCAGCTGAGATTGTGCTAGGATCCAAGAGGAATTAGCTATATCTTGGTTTTCTCTCTTTCTTTTCTTTCTTTCTTTTATCTCTTTCTCTTCTTTTCTATTCCTAATTTTTTCTTTGAAATATGGGTAATCTAAAATTGGATGGGTAGAGTTTGCTAAATTGATGCTCAGTGAAATGCTTAATGTTGATTTAATGTTTTGTTTTAAATCTTCCAAATTTCTGATTTTCCAAAGTTTGCCAGTTAAGGTTGTTTTTAACCTCCTGAGAAAGCTGTTGCATTTCTCCTGCATGCCCATTTCAGGGAAAAGTAATACCTCAAGCCTCTTTTAAATAAACTCGCTGAGCAAGAACTAGGGCTCTGCAGTTGGTAAAGGACAAAATTAATTGATGCCAAACAAGTCATCCCAAACAGGCATTTTGATTTTCCGTGGTTTGAGATATCTTCTAAATCCTTCTGCTCTCGTATCTAGAGTTGTGATGTCTTTGTACCTTCCCAAAAGTTATGGCACATGAACTCAAGGAATTGAACTCGTCAGCATGGCAACTCAGAGGAAACCAGCACAAGCCAGCACTGGAATAATCTCTTCCCCCATCCCCAAATATATGGTGTAGATACCTGCACATTGCAAGCAGCATATTGTAGCCTATATGTACCACAAGCCAGTGTGATATATTTCCTGTAATCTTTTCCTATTTTTTTACAATTGTATTAAGATGGGAGAAATAATTGGTACTATGTGGAGCAGCCTAAACCAGTTGAGAATTAGAGAAAGTTGTGTTTTCTTCCTGAATCTGAATTACCAGCTGTTTACATTCAGTAATCTCTGCACAGAGTTGAAATGCCCACAACTGTATCTCATGTTGCTCTGTGCAGTGTGCTGCAGGCAAGGACCACAGTATCAGCCACGTTATCTCTGCTGTACCACAGACCAATGAATGGAGACACTCCTCTGCAGCTGCCAAAATCCAGCAAGAAGCAAAATCAAACTATAAAACGTTACCTGTATAACACCTTACTGAAAATGTTTAGCGTGTGTATGTATACAGAAATCTCCACTTCTCTCTGGAGATTTGTTTGTGTGCCAGTAGTCAATACCATTTCAGATGTTGTGACTCCACTGTCTAAATACAATTCAGTAATAGTTGTGAAATGCAAGGTTATTCCGTGAATGTAGATCTAACTTCAGCGCAGAAATTGAAACTGAAAATATTTATGGACAAATGTTAACCAAGTAGTAAAATACCACATGCACTGTTTCATAACTTTGAAACCAGGCCTTTACACATTTGAAGGTGATCTATGTAATTACCCCTCAAATGTTTTAACACAGACAAGATAAAGATTATGGGACCAGACTGAGGAGAGAAGGGTTAATCATTGCTTTTCCCAAGAAGTCCAGGGTTAATTGCTCCACAAATCTGAAATATAAATCTGACCATTCGTAGTCATTTTTTACCTGGAGATTTAGACTGAGTTTCATTAATATTGTAACCACACAAATGAAAGCAAAATCCAGCTTCATAGCTTACCTCAGGATAAAGCCTGCAAAATCTTCAAATTATTTTTGCATTATACAGCTGGAGCAATATATGAATTTTGATATCTTTCATTATAATTCAGCAAACAAAAAACTACTATCTGGATACTGAATAAAGAATTCTGCTTTTTTCTTAATCCCAAGGATTCTGGAGGAGAAAAAACCCCAAACCCTTCACACTTTCCTTACTCTTGTTGCCTTCAAACGTGATCAAAGTTTTTGAAAAATTCACAGATGGAAAACAATGGAAGACAACTCTCTTCCAGTAATTTGGGTGTATGGAAGGCTCAAATTAAAATGCCAAGGTTTCAACATTAGAACATTAGAAATGAATGAAATACCCAACAGGGAGGCTTGAATTGTTAGAAAAATAGATCAAAACTAAGCAGCAACTAAGACACCAGATTTATGTTTCACCACTAGCATAGTTCCGCATTAGAACAGCCTGTGGGGTGGAATCGTTTCCCATGGATCATGAATCAGCTGCTTTTCAAGTCTGCAGTGTTCAACTTGGTGCCACAACCAAGACTAATGGTATGGTACCCAATAACTGAAGCAGATCTACATTGCCTTTTGGAATTGGACTGATTTCTATTCCAGTTGCTTTGGGAACTAACCAGATCATCACGAAACATTGATTAAAAAAATTTATCAGAGTGACATTATAGACTTCCTGCTTAGTACACTGAAGTACTAAAGGTCTGATCCTGCAGTGCTTATTCCCATGAGCAATACCTAATGAAATGCCCGTTCCTGCTCACCTAAAAAGAATAATTCATGAGCAAAGATTTCTCATTTAAGTATTTACAAGAAAAGGTCTTCTCTTTGACCTTTCAATTACATTACCATATATACTTAGAAGTCATGGTCTTAACAGCCATATTTTATGGCTTTATATTTACATATTCTAACTGTTTTAAAAGTTACAAATTGATATGGTGGTAATCATTTTCCTCACTTATTTCACTTATACTTGAAAAGTAATTTCTGAGAACTTTCACTAGTAGCATTAACTTCAGTTTCTATGGAATACATGCTGACCTTAGCAGTACTACTAGTGTTAAGGATTAAATAATGACTAGAAGGTGGTTTCTGTTAAAGTCAAATGAATAAAAGTAGGATGAGACTCCAAATCAAACCATAATCCTGACTGCCTCATGTAGGTAAAATTAGATTTTTCTGTAATGAGCACTATTTATGTCGCCTCTATACTCTTAAATATTTCAGTTATCTGCACTGATAGAAAAGAGAAAACCTTCATTGATCTAAAACTTTTTTCTATAACATACAAGAATTATTTAGGATTTTACAGGCATACACTGGATATTAGATTTTTCAGGGAATAACTAGAATGAACATCCAGTACCACATAAGTATTCTGATTCAACACACTGTGTTTGTCATGTTTACTTAGGGAGAAAGAGAAATATCACTTAAAAGGCAATGGCTTGGACATTATGTCCTTCAGATATTAAAAGTAATTGTGGAAAGCAATTTTTATTCAAAAGGAGTGAGCAAAATCTGTGTACAGGTAATGCCTGAATCCAGGGAAAAAGATGATAGGATCATTGCTGTACCTTTCCCTGGAGGTGATGCCCATCCCTGGCAGAATTATCATGTATGCCAGGGGCAACATGAGGCGTCCATAATATCATCCATAAAGCCTCTTTTTCCTTCATACTGCTTCTAATTAAAGGAATGAATTGCCTTTCTTGCCTCTTTTGTCTACCTGTTTGCAATTTCATTTCACTCTTCTACTAATTTGAAGCCTTAAAAACTATATCATCCTACAAATCCAATCACACTGTCAGCTCCAATTTCAGTCCACAACATTATTAAACTGGGAAAAGAAAGAGCCAGAGAATTGTTCCTGTGCTTAAAACCTGCACAGCCTTGTTTACTGATATAATTTGATTAAAAAGTTGGTAATTCCATTTCTTCCCAAATATTTGAATGTTACATTGTGCTAGGTACATACCTGCTCGTTTGATCTAATGGCTGTCCTTTCAAAAATGTCACAGAAAGCCATTAGCACAGCTTCACCAGTGTTAAATGGTTGGACATAAATGCTGATTGCTGAGAACAATATCCTTTGCCCACAGCACAGTGATGTAAAGGTTGGGTAATTTTATTAGCTTTAATAGCATTTGCAGCTATGCAAGCTAAGCCAATGATATGGGTAATCAAATCTCTGACTTACAGGGTGACCACCTGTGGCTGTGAGGGAAGGAATCCCCTCCATCTCAGGCCTGATGTGGTTATGCCACATAACCAATGGTTTGCCATTCCAGAGAGGGCAAAGGGATGGGAAGAAGGATAAGAAAATTCCTCTGGACGGAAAACAAATTTAGTTTTCATCAGAATTGATCTGAAGCATAGCTCATTCGCAGAGAGTCTTAAACATGAAGTATGGGGAACTTCTGAAGTCTCCCTGTTGCCCCCTGCACACTCCAGGTTGCACATCTAGTGCTTTGGCAGGTCTCAAATCTGTCTGTAAATCTGCACAGTGCTGCCAAAAGAGGTAAGCCTTACCCCATGACTGCCACGTGTCCTTCAGTCAGCCCTGCTCTGGAACTGCAAATTTTTGGAACTACAAAATTTTCAGCTGCAAGAGGCAGTCCCTGTGCCACTGCTGGCTGCTCTCTTCCCCAAACAGGGGTGGAAGAGCTTCAGGGCAAGAGGTCTGTTCACTTGTTAAGATCACCTCATTTCCTTAACTGCAGACTAATTGTGCTGTCTGACCACGATTTAACTGGGTGTAAGGAGAGAATAGTGACCTCAAAAGTAGCAAAGCTGGGGTTGTAGATATTTTCCAGCTTACACAGCATTTCCTTCATTATTCCTTAGCCTGCTGTGTTTTTTTGGTCTCGCCTTTGCAGATTGAAGCCTTCCCTGAACACGGCATGGTGCAGAAAATACGTGTTGCACTTCTGGAGTACTTGAAATAAGCTGGAAAGTTGCAATTTCAGAGTGATTTTAAGCCTCTCTTTTGAAACTGTGCAAATACACTGAAAATTATATAGTAAATATATTAAAAGAGAGAACACAAAATATTTAGTCCTGAACTGCTGCATATATAAGATTTATTCCATGGCAGCTACCGTGGCTACTAAATCCTGAACTTTGGATCCAGACATCTGCTAAACCAGATAAACAACAAAATATTGTTCAAAGAGGTAGATGATAAATCAGAAATATCTCCTATGTGAAATTAGGAAACATGAAAGTAACTTTTTTTTTTATGATTCATTCACTTTCGAGAATACTGCATTGCAGAAAGCATTTAGCTTGTCATGTTATTCTATTATTTTATTTTACACTTCATTCATTTCTATTACATAGTCTTGCACTTTATCATTAGGGTGTTCTGTTGTTGCAAACAGGCACATTGAATTCTGATCCAGTTATTCCAGAAGAAATTTTTTGTCAGCCTTTAAACTGAAACAAATGGATGAGTGTGACACTCAACAGTTTTAATAATGTGTTGACTCTTGGGTATTCATGGCCTTTAGATGCCTAAAAATAATGATGTTTTTGTATGAAAAATGAATATTGATTAATGAACTGATTTTTTTTTAAACAGCAGTCAAGCCAGTAGCTACACTTGTCATGAAACTTGTTATAAATCACATAATGTATATACCAAGCAAATTGAATTTTTCCACTGCAAAATGCCTCCCTATCATAGGCATATATCCTCTGTTCTCCTTAACAATGGAGGAAAAATACATAAACACTAGGAAAACAACTATCCTCCCTGACATATGCTTAACAAATTTATGCATGAATAATTATCAGAAAAACTTCAGCAATATTGTAACCATCTATGAAAGTAACAAGCTTGTGTGTAAACCAATATCCTATACAAATAAGAATTCCTTCATCTGCAAGTACTAGTACTAGAAAATGCTACACTTTTTCTGGAGCTGAAGATACTCAGTATTAATTGTTTATAATTTCTTTTTCCAGCAAAATACAGACTGAACTATCATTACTGTAATATACCAACCTCTGCTAAGCCAAAAAGACCCTAAGAATCTTCAAATTTGACTAGACAACCAACTTCAGATGGAAAAAAATATATACCAATTAATTTACTCAGGTGAAGAAAGAAGGAATGAGAGGAAAATAACTTCAATATGCTCAAAGCCAAGGAAAAACATGAATGGTGGAATATTTAACACAAAAAATATTAGTAAATATTATCACACTCCTGTGGAAATTTTAAACACGATGCGAACACTTTAATAAATTGAAACTCAAACGCATGCTCCCTTATTTTTACGTTCATCAAACCAAACCATTCCTCCTGAGTTAGAAACAGGAGATTTCCAGAGCATCCAAGTGCAGGACCAGATAGCTTCTACTGATCCACCTGCTCCCTGCTGGGTCACCTGAGGAGCTCACCCAAAGCCTTCTTTCCCTGTCAGCCCCAGCCCAAACATTTTGAAGAGTTTATTTTTTCCATTTATTTTTTTTAATTAGGGCACTTAAAATGAAAGGAACTAGAGAATCACACGGGGTTTTTTTTGCTTGGTTGGGGTTTTCTTTTTTAAAGCATTACCCTTGTAGCACTCAATTTTATTTATTTCATTAACCATAACGCTGAGGTCTACTGCCCTCATTCCCATGATACTCAAAACCAATAAAGGTGACAGAATCTGGGTGGATCTTGCTTCTTTCATCTCTCTCCACAAAATTTACCTTGTTTCACCATACTTACAGGATCCAGTAGTAGTGGATATAATAAATATCCTGCACATAAATATTGAGCTTGGGGTGTTGTACTTAGGGGCTTCTAGGAAACCTCTAATTTCTTTTTATACTGAAACATCCTTAAGGAAGAAAGCTTATCTTCTCACTGCAATTCACAAAAATTTCCTCTAATCGCAAAAATAATGATTTTCTACATTTTCACTCAAAGATCTTTGTGGAACTCTGATTCAGGGTACTCTAAGTTGCCTATTACTTAAATAATAACTTCCTTCAATAACATGTAAAATACAGGCAATTCCATCAATTTGAGATATTTTTCCCAATCTCTTAGATAGAAGAAAACGATGCTATTTTAGATGAAAAAACCAAAAACACCAATCTGAGCAGCAACAATCCAATGTTGCAGCAATGCAGTTAGTTTATTTCTACACTTTTCAATCCTTGAGTATTTCAGCAAAACATGGTTTTTTTCACTTACCAGATTTACCACAGAAGTGTTGCTTTTAATAGAAGTCATTCTCGTGCAGCACATAAGACAGGGTATTCCTTAAATCTAGAAGTAAGTAAGATCAGTTCTTCCTAATGATCTGTTTGTGAATGAAATTGACTGTTTTTCTGGTATGTCTGATACCAGTCAGGAGAACAATTTATGGATCCAAAAAACCCAGTTTTGATTTAACATGCCTCTGTTTTGTGAAACACACTTAAAGTTTATTTGCAGGGAACCAAAACAACTTACAACAAGACAAAAAGTGTATATAAATCTCCATAATGTAACTATCCAGATTAATTTACATATATTGACAACACAAATTATGATTTTATTAGAAGGCTGTAATTGGAATCAACAACCAAAATCCTTTAAAAACTTGCCTTGCTGTTCTTCAATCTCCATTTTCTCTCTGCTTGTAAATATTTAATGGCTTTCATTTTTGCAAATGAATAGAATTACATTTGGCTCATAAGAAAATAGTTTTGTAACCCCGTTTCAGAGTATGCAATCTCAGCACTTGCCACATGTGTCGATATTCTTCAGAATATTAATGTATTCAGGAAAAAATAATCTTCCTTTCAGAATCAACAGAATTTTTAAAAACCCACTTATTTAGTAATTGAAACTTTTGGAAAAGTTACATCTTTCAGATAAGGAAATCCTGAAGAGCTAGACATTTTCCAGCATAAAAGAACGGAATTTTCAGAGATTTCTTAAAAAAAAAAAAAAAAAACACAAAAAACCAACAGAAAACCAGAAATTACAATGCTACTTTGTATGTTGAGTCAATTTTGAAGCAACATATTGGCACATTTTAACTACCAAGTTTAGGAAGACTCATAGCACAAAATCCTCAGCATTCCCCAAAAATTCAAGCAAATGACTGATTCATACATAGGATTATTATTGGATCATTCTAAATGCAACCATACTATATAAAATAGAACGTTTTCTACAGGTGCCAAACTAAAAAGTCCTCAACACTTTTCCTAAACTCCAGTTAATATTATCATAGGTCTCTGTTATAACTATAAAACATGGGACTTTTTCCTCCTTCTTCGATGTTAAAACTCAAAAACAAGTTCTAAGAAACTTTTAGAAGCTCTATGCAGACAGAAAATTTCAAATCACCAACAAACTCTCTGAAAGAAAACTCTTCTCGTGTTATTTTTAGAGTAGATAGAATTATAAACATTTCACCCTTCTGGTCAAGTCTATGACCTCGGTATTTTTAATTGCACTGGGACTCCACTAAAACAGTTTTATTATTGTCAGCTTCAGTCTTGAGGCAGATGCTCAGAAGCAGTGGGAAAAGACTAATGCAGGATGTCTTCTCTGCTAGCATGAGGAAACAAGGAGTACAGCCTCTGAAGGCCTTGGTGGAATCAAAGATGGAGGAGAAAAANAAAAAAAAAAAAAAAATGAAAGAAAACGTGGCCAACTCAAGGTTTACAGGAAAAAATGTTACCAGCCAGCACAGCCTGGGATGAGACTCCAATGCTTGCAGTTCCTGAATATGCCTGGCAAGAAAGGAATAAGGAAGCTGTGCAAGAAGAGCAGATGGGGAAAGTCTATCAATATGAGCATAATGCGGAGCAGAGAGGTCATGTGTTCTAGGAGCAAAGAAACAGAAGCTTGAAGAGAGCTCTTGTATAAATAGCCTTTAAAGAAAGCAAGGATGACCTCACAAAAACACTTCCTAAACTTTGTGGTTCCAAGATAAAGCACAGTCTCTTTATGATAAAATGTATCAGCAGAATGAAAAAGCTTCTAAAATTAACACACGACACTGAATAATCCTCAGCCATGCTGTCATTAATAACTGAAAAGTTTAGCCAGTAAAAAAATGCATAGCTAAAATTTAATAAATTTAGTAAAATTAAATTCCATAATTAGACTTTTAAATGTAATTGAAAAATGGTAATATACTGAAAACTAAACCTTGTTTTAACATAGATAACAAACCATTTCCTTTCTTATTTTAGAATATCATTCTTGTGCAATTTAGTTTGCCATACAGGAGAACATGGACCTGAAGTCCTAGGCAAGTATTATTTTCATGTTTTCACCTTTCCTTTTTATCAAGGAATAAATTCTGCTCCTGGCTTATTTATATCAGCTGACACATAGCACCAACACACAGAGGGTTTGGTTCTCCTCCCTCCTTTCAGCAAGTTCTCTCAGTACAGAGGTGAACTTCCCCTTGTTCCACATATTCATAGGGACTTTGACAGATTGGATGCAAGTCAGAACATTCTGGGATAATAGCTGACTGTACCCAAGAATCAGAGTATTCAAATAAAAAAGTAAAACAAGATTTTCCTGTGAATCAGCAGTCCCATAGCTGTGAAGAAGCTTTAAAAACAATCAAGATTAAGTCGCAAAATACGGCTTGCATTAAAAATATTTGAGATAGTGATAATTAAACCTCTGGTTTTGTTCACTTTTATATTCAATAAGTGAATACTATGGAGGAGGAGCAAGGCTTGGTTCTGTAGCATAATGTTTCATAACCTTTGTGGAATATCTCCTTTGCTGTATGAAGCAGCAGATTCCTGCACTGATAAAAGATACAGCCTTTGCCTTTCCCCTATATCTCTGTATAGGGTACAGTTCCTGTACAGAGAAAAAACACATGCAAGTTATATAATATACAAGTTATAACATACAAGTCATACTCAACTCCTACATTATAGGAGCTGAATTATAGATGTAATCACCTCACTATCTCCAAGCTACTGGGTAGACAATCCAAAAAAGAAAGCCATTTTTCCTTAGAGACCGAATTCTCCTCTCATGGACTCTTCAGTCTGTCTCTGTGAACACCTTACAATTTTATTTTAATTGCTAACTTCATCAGCAGGAAATTATAGGCTTTAGGAACAGAGTGCAGGAAAGTTTCAGCTAGTTATAATTCATGACTAAATACAGTCTTAAAAGGTAAATGAGTACATGCTTAAAGAGTTTTGTTTAAATCCACTGCCTAAACAGTTCTAATTCTGTAACCTGCATAATTTCTTTTGTTTGATTACAAATATATTTTTTATGTCAACTGCACTATGATCATTGTTCAACATATACAGGAGAATAAAAAGGTTAGAAAAAATGTATGTATTTATTTGACAAAGTATATTTAGTAGTTTTTATATAATAAAAGCATTCAGCAGAATAGATTAGAATCTAGAGGTAGATATAATTAATAAATTACTGAACACACTGACATTTTTTAATATTTTTCCAGTGAATATTCACTACAATTAATTTGAAGATTCCTCATAGTACAAACAAGTCAGCTTGTTTTAAAATACAGAATACAAATATCTCCACTGTTTTAAACTCTACCTTTCAGCAGAATGTGATTAAATCTTTTATTTTTGTAAATTTCTTCTTAGCTTGTAATGCAATCATGTTCTATTAAATATTATAGCTTAGGGCAGTATTCCATTATGCATTTATAGGCCTATGACCATACAAATAAAAATAGCTTGCGGGATAGGAAAAGAGATGGATACAATCTGTAGTTAATTCTACCTCTTCACCTCTTCTAGTCATTCAGCCTGACTCCTACTGTAGGTAACAAAAAAGAAACATCTGCTGCATGATTCATTTTGTAGGCTTAGGCCTAAAATAAATCCAGGTTTTAGCATAAATTAATAAGTATGTAATATTACTATTTTTTTCTTATGTCATTACTAAAAGAAGAGAACAAAGGTTTACTCTCAACTAAAGAGAAAGCAATGTACAAGTAAGAAGTTCTTGAAAGAGCACAAGATCACACTAAAATGAGAACAAACAACTCTAGATTAAAACTGAAGGTCAACCTCAAACGTGAGAAGTATTTTATTTAAAGCAGAACAATCCTGAACGTGGATATAATTTGTTCAGATGTAGTAATCTTCCTTCTCCTTGTCTTCTTCCTGGGCATGAATATGTGCACAGATAATATTCCTGTGTGTGAAAATGACAAACAACATGGGGAGAGGCAAACATGATTTTGTTATTTTCCCCCAAACATGGGGAAACAACATGGGGAAATGTGATTCCATGTTATTTTTCTGCTATTTCTCCACTGATTAGGCACATCAGGATATGGACCACAGAAGGACATGGCATCACTTCTACCAGGGACACAGTAGGTTGTGTTTCTTCGCTTCCCTGGGAGCTGCTGTGTAGCTGCTGAGATGGGCCAACACACAGCAGCAGAATCTGAGAGCAGGAAATACTGGGATGTAGCATTTGGCAGATGCTTCATGGAGTACGTGTGAAACACTTCTGGGCAGATCTCTCTCTGGGAATCAGGGATGTTCTTGGCTCTAAGAACCTCTTACCAGTCAAGATAAAGGATAAGCTAAGGATGAAGAGCGACGTGGGGACAATTGCACACATTGGCATCTGCTCTTAATGACCGGAATGACATCAGAGGACACAAATATCCCCTTTTGGATGTTGTGCTGAGGTTTTTCAGCTGTATATCATAGCTATAGACCATTGTGTGACAAGTGGGAAATTGATTTTTCCCCAGGCTCAGCGAAGGGGTGCACAAACCTTGTCCTTTTGCTGTGTGAGGGAGCATTCAGCGGGGCCAGGTGTTAACAAGTTCCTGCCTTCAGAGGTGAACACAACTTTCATACAGCACAGCAGGAAGCTCCAAAAACACCCTAACAGTGACACGGAACTGTGAGGGCCACCAGCTACTTCTCTGATCAACTCCTGACTTCTAAAAATTCTTCAGACAGAAAAAAACCCGTTCTTTATAGGGAGGTAAAGGTTTATATACTACCACAGTACTAGTAACTCACACCCTCCTAAGAAATCAAAACCTGCTTTCTATGACTTCTGTTCTCTAGCTCAATCTGTAGAGCTCAGGAGTCTTTTACTAAGGAAGAGGCTGTGGGAGGACAAAGTAAAACAATTTTACATCAGCTTTTTACTTGCTGGTCTGTTGAGTGCTGCTGCTGCAAGCATAAAATATTAAAAACAAACAAAAACCAGACAAATTAAAAAACCCAAAAACAGACCTAAACAACTTAAATAGTAGTACTCCTTACTATATACTAATATAGTTTACTTCAGATGATCTAAGTTACTCCTCCTCAAAAGAATAAAAAAGAATACTAAACAGAATAATTTGTGAATACAAACAAATATCTAAATCCATTTTTCTGATAAATGAGAGGTTATGTCATATGTAATTATTGAATAAATGAGACTGGCTGTCCTGAGGATGATCTTCAGATTATTTTAATGTAGACATTTCTAATATGAATGAAATATCTTTTGTGAAAGTACTATGCAGTGACCATTTATAAAAAAAAAAATCACATTTGAAAAATACAAAAGAGGCATCAATGAAAAAATTTTGGTTTGTGTTTGAAATGTGTTTCAAAACATGTTTGAAATGTGTTTCAAAAATATCATTATACAAAAGCAGATCTTAGAAAAGGCATGTGATTTAAGTATTTTACTTGTTTTTCATCAGTAGATAATAGTGACTTAAATAACTGTTTTCCAGTATACCTTCCATCAATTAAAAATATTCTTTAGTTATCTAGTTCAGAGAATGAGGCAACATAGGCATCTTAGTATGATTATCGGAAAGTAAATTTAAGAAATTAAAGAATACTACAAAGTAACATCGCTGTTGAAGCCAGAGAACATCAGTCAATATATGAAAGGTTACATGTCTTAAGTACCACAAGGCAAAATAAAAGAAAATTTATTACTCTGTTTGTTCAGTTTTTCCATCATTACAGTATTTCCTTTGATTCTACTTTTTCCTTTTGAAGTATTACCTCAACATTTAGCCTGCAAACTAAGTGCATACTAGCATAACTTTTATTCTGTAGACCTCTATGTAAAAGCCTGAGTTAGGACATAAGGTCAGAAAAATAGACTTGGCAAACATTACAACAGCAAACCCCAGAATTCAGAAGAACATTACATAATTTTTGTGAAAGTAAAGTGAAAAACTTTACTTAGGTCGAGGTTACTAATATAAACATGTCTTAAAAAATCAGTAAGTAATAGCTAAGCACATGCAAATTGTATACACAGAGAGAATGGTCTACAAAAATATAATAAAATGGTTTAGAATTCCTGTGTTTACAGTCCCTCAACAAATTTTAGAACCAAAAAGAGAAACTTTATTTTATACCAGTGTAAATCCAGGTGACAGTAGTAGTCTTGATATACCTGGTGTCACTACAGTTCTCTGCTGGTTTAACACTGAGAAGGTCTTTTCAATTTAGTAGTTATCTTTGGCTATCTCAATCCTAATAATAGTGTAATCCCTACCCTAACAATAGAGTCGTCAGATGAACTCATAGGATTGTTACAGATGATTGGGAAGGGCTGCATGGAAAACCACAGGAACATACATTTCTCAAACACAGCTGAGTAGAATGTCAGCAGACATATAGCCACAGATGCAAACAGTTCTCTGACAAGCAGAGAACACTTCATGTTTAAGAGTTTCTTATTTTGAAGCTCACTGACAAGCTGTTCTACTGAAGAGAGAAGTGGCCAGAGAGGAAAGTTTTAAAAATTTTCCCAGCAAACAGCTTTAGCAGAACTTAAGCCTTTACTAAATTGAAGGATTGGACACAATCAACTTGATTATTGTTCAGCTATTCTGAATCATCATTGAGGACAAGGATAAAAAGTAACAGCACTGGAAGATTTTTCTTTAAATGTATGCTGAGACAGGGTTAAAGCGAGAGAATTAGAGAAATTGTTATTTAGAATATAGGGATAAAGCCACAATGACACTGGGCACTGAACCACCCTCTGGATGACAGAGCACCCCCGTGGGTCTGGAAACTTTTGATCACCTGGTGCTTATACCTAATTCTGCAGTACCTTCCAAAAGCTGATGCACTTAAACACTGATCCTAGTGACTTGCTCTGTCATAACCAGCATGGTTCAGGCTCACTGTGAATCAATTTCATCTGGATCAGAGACGCTCAGAGCTGCCAGGTCTAAGCATTCAAGCTCAGTAAACAAGGTCCCTACCCTTTGCCAGGCAATTTGCAGAGCTATAATTTCAGGTTTTGCTCCATTTTGTCACAGCGTTTCACAGCATATGCAGTTTCCAAAGTAATTCAGGCACTTGCAGAGCAAAATATCAGCAGAGAGCCAAAACTACTAGATCCATGCCTACTGCTGAAGGCCAGGCCTTACTTTTATTCACAGTGGACTTGAACAACTGCTTCCCGTCAGCTCTAACTCTGAAAGTTGCCCTGATTAAGAAAGAAAAATGTTATGCTTTTTTCTTCAGGACAACTAAATTTTAAAATAGATTCACATTGTATGAATGGAGAAACCCTTCTATGTCATCAGAATAAAGATTTACTGTTACCCAGCTTCCAAAACAAGTTACTCACAGGTGTTCGGGAAAAGGACATAAGTGTGACAGGGAGCGTGTGCCAGGAGAAGGACTCTCCCTCCAATCCTGCACAAGCACCTGACAATCAGTAGGGAAGGTGTTTTATAGTCGCTAATGGACACTGGATTTTCTAAATTTTTTCTTGTTCTCTTGGACTCCCTACCTGTAGAAAGCATAAGCTTAAATGACTAACCTCTCCCCAAGGGGGAGGAGGGATATTATTTTTCCACTTTAGAACTGCTGCTTGAATAATGGCATTGGGCACCTTTTAGAACCAGCATTGTCAGCAACAGTGAGCAATCACTACCCATTCACCTCTTCTATACTCTCATGATTTCTTAAATCTCCATCATATTTCACCTCACCAGTTTTTTGTCATTTGAAGAGTCAGTTTCATCTTTCTTTTAAGAACTTCCCCTTTTCCACACCTCTGTTCATTCCTGCTCAGGGCCTTATCTGGTCTTTGAATATAATTCCAGGCTTTGTTTCCTAAGTGGTGAGAACTAAATTAGAGCCCAGCACTACATATATGTCAGTGCAGCTGTTTTAACTTGTCCTTAAGTGCATTCATTACTATGCATTTATGAATAGTGTAGTTCTGCATGAATTTTAGTCACATCACATGGGCAATCCTCACAAAGTCAAATAAAAGCAGTATTTACAGTCACCAGCTTTTATTCCCTTCAAATGAGGGCTGATTTAGTGCAAGGTCATGCTACACAAGCATTCGCTCAGTCACTTAATTTCTTAGTTTCCCAAGGACTCTAAGGTAATACCATGCTAACCTTAGTTTTGCTACAGTTCATTTTCTTTTTTTATTCTCAAACTCTTGCTATTGTTACTGCAGTTTGAGACTGTTCCAAGGGCTTCTCAGGGAAGAAGGCAAAACCTTGCTTTAGTGTGTTTCTAAAACCCTCTGGAGCAAGGAGTGGAGAAAACGCTAGCTTTACCTCTTTGCTACTGCCACACGTTCTGTCAGCTGCTTCTTTCACCTCACTTCTCTACTCCTCCTGCCTTAGCCAGTCCCACCAGTTTACCAGTGTGCTTCACCATCTCACAGTTTTATAGAGGCTTATGATCTACCACACATCAGCTGAAATCCAGTTCCACCACAAGGCTGCTGCAGATCTCAAAAGGAAATCACATATACCTGATTAGGAAAGGAAATTACATCGCTAAACTTGTATTCTCCTCCTTTGAAAACCAAGGAAAAAATTCTTCATCATCGGTTTTCTTGAGAAGTAAGAATTTGTACAGCTTCCTGTGGTCTCGATGCTGATTTCAGAGAAGTACATCCAACATCAGAAGTGTGGTGGATCAAGTCCTTCATTTTCATTTGGATGTATTCTACGCTTACAAGCAAAGGGCTGAAGCTTCTAGTCAGGGGACAAAAAAGCTACATTTTAAAATTTTCACCGAAATAATATGAAGTGGCAGGAACTACAGTTAAGAAGAAACTCTGGCCAGTTTTGTTTTTCCAAACCTGGAAAGAGATAAGATGTATATCATTTGAGGTGGAGGTTACTCTTCCCGCTTTGTGGGGCAGTAAAAACCATTTTTAAAGTAAAAATAGGTGGGGGCCTGCAAGCTCTCCATCTTGTCTGTTCTAGCTGACATGTCTGATACTCAAATGGAGTTCTCAGGTCTGTACATCTATTCTCTTTGAAATCACCAGAAACATAGCATGAATTCAAATGAAGCTAATGGGACCACTTTTGGAGCAGGATACTTGGCAGCTGAAATAGTGCTGCCACAATCTGGCTTCTGCAAAATACTTTCAAAACAGAGTTAAGTTACCCCCACATAACAACACCTGCTGCCGTGATACCATAAAATAAATTTTGCAGATGTAATTTTTAGCTGAAACTACTTTTTTTATTCGTTTGTTTAATTAAATACCTAGCTCTTCTTATATTGATTGCAGGGCATCTGTTCATTTGTGTGATTCTGACTCATGTCTTCAGTCCTATATTTGCCTTTAGATTCTATTTATTCATTTGTACCTATACTACTGTTACAGCAAAGATTTTCTGATCTTCTCTACGCCTGTCCTCCTTCTGCCAGGGACTAGTCACCTTAACAGAGTTAACATTATGAAATATGAATTAATAATTCTTCCAAGTCAATAAAAACCTATGCCAATATATAAAATTTGTGTAATTACTACAATGTGTTGGGCAAATAAAAACCTACAAAAGAGATTAGCAACAATTTCTGATGTTTAAATATTTAAATCATCTCCAGTTGATGCAAGGACACAGTTCTGATGACCTCACTGGAATTACCAAAATGTCTGTGTCTTGTAACCACTAGCATTTAAAAAGCCAAGTCAAACATAACTGAACTTCCAGACACCTTACACTAAAGAAATACAAAGGATTCCAAAGAAAGGCTGCACATCTGTCTACGGCAGGTGCAGGGAAGTGCTGCCATCTGTCTTATGATTCTCTTTGTAATATCCCTAAGTCTACCTTATATTTCTGTGTGTGATTCAGTCTGCCCATCCCTCAAAGTGCTGAGCTGCCCAGAGATGAAGTGCAGGGTGCAGGTATTTAGCAGCTGTTCTTTATAATACTAAACCTACCTTCTCTTTTTCTTTTTCTTTTCTTTTTTTTTTTAATTCCCAAGGATCCAATGTAGCAGACTAGGGCAGAAGAGTTTATTTTTTGCTGTTCAACTATTCAACTGCCAATATCAACGAAGGTTTAATTTTAAGCAAGGAATGCACACAATTTTTTCCTATTCTCACAGTATTTTTAAACCTCATATTTGTGCATTATTTAATATATATTAACTAGATGAGTTAGGCAAAAGGCTGTTGTTCTTTTAAAAACAAAGTTTATTTTTTCCCGGTTTTCTCCCAGCTAGTGGACAAATATCTATTTCACAATTCCTGGTGGCAATTTCTTAATTAATTTCCACTAGTAATTGTACAAGTTAATGTCAAAATACCACTTGAGAAATCACAGGTGATGTCAAAGAATCCGTGTCATTTAATTTATCCATTTCTCACCTTGCAAACAAGATGACAGTAAGAGCAGCAAATACATCTGAACCTTAGCTGTAGAGATGTATTATTAAAACATTATCACAACATATGTGCTTCTATTCCAAGAGGAAATAGTCTCAGGTTATTATAGAACCTCCAGCTGGAAACATAATGTCAGGGCTGGGCTTGGGACTTTGAAAGCAAATGGTCCACCAGATTTAAAAAGACAAAATAAAACAACCCCAACACAGAAAGAGTGCATTCTATAGCATTGCAAAAAAATTCCCAAGAACATAAGAGAGCTTTAAGCAATGCCCAGGATCTTACTTATATATTTAATAATTAACTTACTTATGTATTTATCTACTTTGCTTAATAATAATCTTAATAATAATCTTGCTTATGTATTTATCTGCTTTGCTTAATCTAATTATTTTCTTTTTCTACCCTTATTTCTATTTTTACTTATTTCATCTTCTCATTTTTAACTAGAAATATATGTTCCCTCATTGTTGACTTTGCTTCAAAGCAGGGTCTGAAGTTTAGTTTCACATAAGCTTGTCGTGAAAAAGCTATCAAAACCATTCATGCAGTCTGCCCTCTTCTCAGGGACAAAAGAGAACATCAAAGTGCTTTGTACTTATTGTGAATGTGTGACCCTCCTTCCCAGACTGCCAAGATGCAAATATATAGCTGCATTCAATTTTGATGAAATTCTCACGGCACAGTAATGCAGCTTGAGCTTTGTGTTTCAGAAAGGAAAGCAGCAGAAATTGAATACAGATGCAATAAACTCTGAAAATAATATTGTTCTTGCAACACAAACCTTTGTACAGCACTGAACGAAAACATACATTTTAGCTGCTTCGCATAAACCAGATTTTTTTTTTATACCTTTCATTTCCTGTTTTCATTATTCAAATAGAAAACATTCATAATTTTAAACAAAAATCACTCTTGACCTTTTCAGTAAGGGCAATTACAATGAGACTTGACTTGTATTCACAATACTCCTAAATCTATTACCTGACCCTGATGCCTCCTATTTTCAGCTTTATCACTTATGATTTCTTTATGATCTTTCAAGATAATTAAAGAGACTGCATCATTCTTTAAGTAAGTAGTCCATAAGCTGAAGATAAAACTGCAAACCAAGTTACCTAGCTATTTTCTTAAGGGCTTAATCCTTGTATTTTTGCTTTCAGTGAAGGAGGACCATTTCCTATGGTACTACACTGGAGAAAAAAAAGGGAAAAAAATAAATCATTTTAGTTACTGAGAAACAAAAAATGTGAGTTTCAATATATTAAGGCTTTGTTCCATCTGGGAGTGCAAAACCATATGTAATTTTAAGTTATGAAATTTAAAGTATCTAAAATGTGTTCCATTTAATCATTTACATCTTGCAGCACAGTTTTATTAAATAGTGAAATACTTATAGCTTCTGCCTCTAATCAAAATGTTTTCTCAAAATTATATTGCTTATTTCAAATGAAGACTTAAACGTGAAAACAGACAATCCAGTAAATATTTGAAAGGAAATGATCAATGAATATTCCCTCATAAATGGTAGAGTGAATGAACACACAAAAGGTACTCTAAACATAATCTTCTCCAGACCATCAAAACATAACCAGATCTAACTCATGTGGCTACAATGACTTGTAACTGTCTTGAAAATGCTTTGATTATTTATAAAGGACTGGAAGATATTCTCAAGATGTAGTTTTAGAATGTTACAATAGTTATAGACCCTTTTTGTCCTCTCCATTTTCAAAAGCAACACACTAATGGAACTGATCAGCTGACTCTTTAATCACAGAAAAACAGCAAAGCCAGATAGAGGCTCAAGTTAAAACTGAACCACTAGATTAAAATTGGTCCTGCACACATGGGACAACATTCCTGTCTCCTAAACAGAGACACATCTGCCTGCTTTTGCTCTGCCACAGCTGTCAGACTGCACTTTTCCACAGGTGGAAAGATCCCTTTCTTTCCCTCTCCTCACTTTGCACTAGAAAACTCTCTTCTGTTCTGCCTTCTCCCCTTAAGCTGAAAGCTTAAACAAATCTTTAGCCAGAAAAATGTCTCCCAGGATTTTTAATCTCAGGGGAAGGACTTTCATTTATTTTAACCACAGAGCAGGATACACAAGCATGGCTGTGGTTTGCAGGATACACCAGCATCAGCAGGGCTGTGGTTTACCTGGCTGCCTTCTTAAGTTGGTCTTCCACGTAACTCGTCTGCACAATGTTTACAGAGGCCTTCACACAGTTTGTACACCAGGACACCTAACTGGCCAAGCCTTCAGAGGTGCCAGCATGAGACAGGTGTCCATCAGCCATCATGCCATGGCAGAGATCCTGCTCCTACAGGGATGCTGCCTCCCAGGCACCTACCACTCCTTGTTGCAGATTTCCTGGGACCCAGCACCAGAAACAGGGCAAGGAGGTCTTTGCAAAGAAGGGAAAGAGAGAGAACTAGAGAACTGCTGTCACAGCACTGCTCGTGTCCTCTCTCTGTCCTAACAGCAGCTGCAAGGACGCCCAGCTCCTGCATTCCAACATCTACATTCCATCTGGTGCCCAAGACAGAAGTTTAGTGATTCCCTGCTCCAAGCCCCAAAACGATGACTTGCAGCATGTCTATGACTGAGTGTTCTTTGCTTTATTTGGAAATGGATTTGTACTAAGATGCCTAAATAATTACATACCATTTATCACGTGCATCAACAGTTTACTGCCTTTGGCTGTCCAACTGATTTCAGATAAAGTCAGTTTGGATTTGTGTAAGCACAGGGACTAAATATTTACTAGAGGTAATGGCATTCTTCAAAAGAAATTATTACATTGCTAATGCAGGCAATGCAATAAAAATGACTCCTCTTTAATATTTTATTTATAGTAATTATTTTAGGTCTTGGAGTTTTTCTTTTTTAAAGAAGAAACTGGTGAAAAAGGCTAATTTTAATATAATATTTTAAAATCTTATTTAAAATGCTAAAGGCATTTTATTTTGCATTTCTAAACAGCACCATTTTCATTTCCTTCTGAAAAGGAAATGGAACTGATTACTATCATTCTTGTGACAATTTTTACATTTTCAGTAGCAGCTTTTTTTGTTTGTTTGGAGTTGTGGGAATTTTCTTTTTGTTTGGTGCTGGTTTTTTGGAAATAGGGTTATAGATGGATCTGTGGTGGGTTAGCCCTGGCTATCAGGGCCCTCACTGCCATTCTTAGCAGGACAGGGGGAAAGTGTAAAATAAAAAAACAATATCCAGGGTGTAGGTAAGGGCAGAGAGCTCCCTCACCAGTTAGCAAAAACCCCAAAAACTAAAACCATCTTCCTGCCTTCTTCACAGGCTCAACTTCACTTAGCTGGGGACCGAACTGCTGCTAACAGAAATGTCCATTAAAAATCCTGTCTAATCCTCCAGTAACAGACAAGGATAAGCAAACTTCTGACAATATGCTGGAGTAAAAGCAAGTCTTTCAGCCTCCTTCCCTAAGTTTGGGGCTTAATTTCTTCTGTGACAATGACAGAAAAAATAAACTGTCTCAGACTCAAGGGAATTAGTCAACAATATATTTTGGGCTTTGAAATATTAGAGTGACAGCCCCTTAGTGTGCACCTTTTCAGATCAAGAGAACGTAAAGGCAAACACCATTAGAGATACTGAAGGAAAGGGGCTTGGATCTAAGCATACAACTCAAATAAGTTAATAAGATACAAATCACTAAGGGTCATGTTCACTTCATGGAAAAAATCACAAAAGTCAGATCTGCACTTTGAAAGGTGTATACTCCAAAAAACCAAACCAAACCAATCTGAATTTGACATTTTTTTAGAAAAAGATAGAACTCCAGTGCACATGAAGCAGCAAGAGTTCTGAAATCAGCTGTACAGAAAGTATATTCCTTATAATACATGTTGTATGAGTATTTGGTTTCAAAATTACATCATTTTTCTACTTTTTATTCCCTGCTAAATACAAATCAATGACATATGTGCAATAACAGTAAAACCAGTCTTCTGTCAGACTTTGTGGCCTCACACAGGGTATTTATGGAGACAACTTGTACAGAGCATGGAATTAACTTAATCTTCAGATTCTGGCTTCAATTATGTTTTGAAAACTCTAAGAAAGGAGAAAAAAAAAACCCTAATGAATAGATCACATTTGATACACTGTCCTGGTTTGAGACAAATTCAGAGGAGGATATCCCCTGATGGAAATCAGGTGGTAGGTACCTGAGTATCCCTCCCCACCCCCTCCACCCCTAGTTCAGGAAAGAAAATGTCCCAGAGGAAAGTAAAGAGAAAAAGGAAAAAAACTATTTATTTAACAAAACACATAGGAAAATAACAATAATTCTAAATAATAATAATAATTAAAAAAACCTCTCGCTGCAGAGAGAAACCAAGACATACACTCAAACAAAGTTACCTCTAATTCTCTAATACACTTCTACTAAGTTCATCTAAACACTTAAGATACTCAGTTTTGCAAGTGTATGTCTTAAACACTGCAAGAATTCTTGTGAGCTAAACACAGTGTTATTCTATTACCATGACTTACACACATTATTACTTTTTCACTCTACTGTGAAGGAAAGGAAAATACTGCAGACTACAACATCGTTGTCCATCTTTTTAAATGGTTGAGAATGTTCTGGACTGTTTCAATGGACACTCTGGAAACTCATTCCAGCAATAAGATAATGGTTTTTCTGTATTAAGGTAAAATGCAAAACCCATCATTACTTGATGATCTCTAAATATATAAACCCCAGTCTATACATTTAGATAATAAATATATAATAAATATATTAACCCAATATATTTATATGTATTTATTATATATAACCCCAGGCAGCCAGTTAGTTACTTAGCCACACATTTCAACTCCCTTCTCCTAAAGACCTAGTAGAACTTTATGAAATACAGTGACACAGAACTCTGACATGGTCCTTGTTACAAAACATGCCTCAGATGGCAATTACTCAAAAGATGCCATGAGCTCAACAAAACCTTCAATAAATACGAGAGAACTGAACATCTGCAGCTATTGTTTCAGCTGTAAATCTTGTGAATGCTTTTTACTGTAGCAACAAACTGCTAATAAATCCAACTTTCATTGCCAGAAACATATAAAGGACAGGATACACTTCATGATGTTTTCTCAGTGTCCTCCCTGAGCCCATGCACTCAGGCATATTGTTTCCAGATATATTTTATAGCTAGCAGTGATACACTGTCCCCTCTACCCTCTCCTGTGACTGATGAGACAGAGAACATTGACTGAATCCCATTACCTGGCACTACCTCCCTCTTGCTCAACAGAAATGGGAGGCTTTATGCTTACAATTCACATTAGCTTTAGCAGCAATCATCAACATTAATTGCACATGTATCATTTGCAGATACAACAGACTTCTTAAAAAAAAAAACAACAGAACCATGAAGCAATAGAAGTGCTGTTCCTGCTACTGTGCAAAAATGACAAGTGTCCTAGCCTTCTTTTAACACATATTTGCAATATGTGGGACTGACAGGCCAGCCACAGAGGAGGATACTCAATGAAGTCTCAGATTTTAAAAGTAATTTAAACACTAATTCAATAAAGTAGCACAAAAGATTGATACTTCTCAATAACATTAGTTTCCATTTAAAAAACAGAAATTAATCCTACAGTGAGATTTACAGAAGCATTCACATCACACATAGCTTTAATTCCTACTAGCTACAAAGGTCACTGGCTTGTTTTTCCTTTCACCTCCTATTACCACACTTTGTTCTGAATGAGGAAATGATAGAGCCAAAGTGAAAAAGAGAGAAACTGATGCTGCTTGACATCAGCTGAAAAGCCAAACTAAAGGAAAGATCACAACCCTTATCCCTGAGGTCTAAAAATCTCTGCTGGTGTTTAGTTGGTTTAGATTCAGACTGAGGGAGGTTGAAGGTACACGGCTTGTCAGCCAGCTCTGTTCTGTGCAACAGTGGCTCACTGCTGACAGCAGCACACCCCAGCTGTGAGGGGAGAAAGCATCCAGACCCAGCTACCAGACAGATGTTTGCTCTTCACCTGCTCTACTGTGCTCTTGATGCCCTTACTCAGTATTTTCTTTGCTTCTTCATTTCTTGAAGATTTGAAACCCACCATCATCTGTAGCCTTCAGAAATGTAAAGTTGGTGTAATGTAATGTGCAAATTATCGAAGGTTTATTTGTCTACACATCCTCATTTATTAACCAAAATGGAAAAGGAAAGAGACAAGAACTGTTCTGCAGATAACTAACTTGTTGCCCCCTACCTCAAAGGTAAAGGTGACATTATAGCCATTTCTCTGATACAGTCCAGCATAGGCTGTTGAGTCAGGGAAGACTGCAAATCCAAAGTTAGTTTTCTGGGATCTCAGCTTTTTGCTGGTGTTCATCCTTAGCGTGTTCTATGTAGCTCTGCTGCAGTAGTGTTTTCACTGCTGGCTATCTGCCTTCTAGAAGCAGAGCCATCTAAAACTAAAGGAAAACAGCAGCTTAGTAGACTCTCACTACTAAATACAAAGATTTCAGTACAGAGAAGAGGGAAGAGGACCTGAGGAAAGAGAAGATGACTATCTCATATAAAATGCCTTTAAAAACATAATTTCTTTTCTCAAAGTTTTACACGTTACATTCTATACAAATACTTGTCATCACGAAGGGTATCAGGCATCAGAGGTCAACAGCTTTTGCAAACATGAAGGATTCACCATGGTCACTAATATAATAATTTAAAAATAATGCTGGTATGTCAGGAAGTGACCTAGTGCATAAAACTATTTTCTCAGTTAAGAAGAGTTACATTCCAGAAAACACACTTTTATGGAAACAATATTTCAACTGGGCATTTATTCCATTAAGTCCAAAAATAGCCAAAAGCAGTTTCTACTGCCAGGAGATACATTAGTATCAATACCTGACATGGGTTTCCACAAAACTTTTTAGTAGTTTTCCTTTGATTAAAGGCATACAGGTAGAATGTTCTGAAGAAACTGTAAACAGCTGCATTATAGCAACAGATATGACTTCACAGGGGGGTTGATTACCTTCTACTTGGAGAATGAGTAAGTGACTGTAAGAAGATACATTTTTAGGGAGTGCTGCCACTGATGTTTTGTTAGTTGGCATTTACTAAACAGACCAAATCAGGTGTATGTTTGGTTCAGGGCAGTTTAAGGGAAAGCTGCTTATTCTTTTACAAACTAATCCCTCTTCCCTTGTGTTCAGTCACATAATAGTCTGCAGTTCACAAGTACCAAAGACTAGCTAGCATTGTAAAGATGGAATCAATAGCATAATCCTATTAAATTCCGCAATGCAGGCTACTTTTCAGATATATAGTGGAATCCTCTTAAATCGAGTTTTTTTTTAAATAAAAGGTAGGGTTATGTGAGGCTCTAGCTAGAAACCTAAAATATATTGTCTACATAATGCTCTTAAGATAGCAGTTCAGTCTGTTTTCCTCTGTACAATTCCTGTATGTTGGCTGGATTGCAACTGTGATGCTTTACTAGATGAACTTTCAAAACGAAACCAACATTTCCTTAGCTATTGCAACCATGGAACAATGAAATAATTGATGAGTTTTCTCACATAAGTCTTCAATGAGAAGTGACACATCTCCATGCATGTAAGTACTGTCGTGATTTCACCCCAGCTCGACACAGACTCCTGCTCACTCCCCTGCCAGCTGGATCCTGGGGAGAGAATGGGAAGGGTAAAAGCCAGACAACTTGTGGGTTGAGATAAAAACAGGTTAATAGGGAAAGCAAAAGCCACAAACACAAGCAAAGCAAAACAAGGCATTAATTCACCACTTCCCCAGGGCAGGCAGGTGTTCAGCCATGCCAGGAGAGCAGGGCCTCATCACATGTAATGGTGACTCAGGGAGACAAATGCCATCACTCCAAATGTCCCCCATTCCTCCTTCTTCCTCCCACTTTATGTACTGAACACGATGTCCTGTGGTCTGGAATATCCCTTTGGTCAGCTGGGGTCACTTGTCCTGGCTGTGTCTCCTTTCATCCTCCCAAGCATCCCCGACTTCCTCATCAGCATGGCAGTGTGGAAAGCAGAAAAGGCCTTGGCTCTGTGTATGCCCTGCTCAGCAGTGAGAAAAAAAATCTCTGTATTATCAACTCTGTGTTCAGCACAAACCCAAAACACAGCCTGATACCAGCCACTGGGAAGAAAATGAACTATGCCAGCCAAATCCAGCACATTCCACCCCTATCCCTTACTACTTACATCATGCCCAGATCCCACACTATTCAATACAACTTCATTGCCCACCATCCCCCTCTCCCTTCTTTGCTATAACACACAAATACTGTTCCCTTCATCTTTGGAGCACCCCTACAAAATGCCCACAATATTCCTGTTGAATTCATATAGTCCATGACTTTGGGCTGCATCTGTTGTGGTGGTCACTCAGGACAGGAGAGGTGGTCTGTGCATGGAGTTACTGGGCACCAAAGCCAGCTCAGGTCAGGCCACTGCTGCACTGCAACTGCTTCTTCTAAGGCTTCTCCTCCACTGGTTTGGGTGGTTTCTGTTGTAGTAATTCCTGTAGCACACAGCTCAAATCATGGTTTGCAACAATTTAAAGGTACATCCATTACAATCTTCACCCCTGGTCCTTTTGGGCCATGTTAATCTGCTTTAACATTGCAATGATGAACTCCTCTTTTCCCCAGCCTGGCTGCAACAAAGGGTTCCTGCTGTAGTCCACTATTAGTATAGTTCACATCATAGTCCTCCATGGGCTGCAAGGGGACAGCTGCTTCACCACGGGCTGGGAGGGAATCTTTGCTTCCCCTGCTCCAGTCTGCTGTGCCAGCCACAGGAGACAGTCATCCCTGAACTTGTCCAGCATGGGTCCTTCCACAGGCTGTGGTTCTCCACAAACTGCTCCAGCATGGGTCCCCCATGAAGTCACAAGTCCTGCCAGCAAACCTGCTCCATCGCAGGCATCTCACGGGGTCACATCCTCCTTCAGGCATCCACCTGCTCTGGCATGGAGTCTCCATGGGCTTCAAGGGGATCTCTTCCACTGTCTGCTCTTCCACAAGTCACAATCCCTTCAACTCAAGTTCAGACCCAAGTTCCAGCCTGTCCAGTACAGCAACACAGAAAACAGTAGCCATACCCTGGCCACCTGCTAGCCCAGGAACGTCACCACGGCTGTTATCAAAACATCCCCAGGCACAATACAGTGAGGTCATAAGAAGTACAGCACCACAGCAAGGAGTGAAAGCCACCAACAAGCGCCAGACTCTAATAGGCAATCATGAAAACAAGCCCCACAGCAAGCAGTGGTGAAGCAGCACCAACAGACATGAATTCAATCTAGGGCGTGCTATCAGATCTGTCCTTATCTCAAACCCTTCAAGCCCCACATGGCTGTTGGGGTTTAGGAATGGTATTCCCCAATTCAGTGTCCCCACTGAGATGCTCCCCATACCACTGTCTCCCTCCCCTGCAGCAGGATGGAACTGGAAGCACAAAAGCAAAGAGCATGGGTTGAGATAAGAACAATTTACTGGAAATAGCAACGGGATAAAAAAAATGAAAGAGTCGCAGCAACACTACTAATGACAGAGGGTAAAAGAAAAAATTTACACATAATAAACCCCTCATAATAGATAATACCAGTGGCTTCCTTCATCACATTTTCTTGACCAGAAGGAACCCCTTCTTCCTAGAAAATAGTCCCTTTGCCCTGCCAATAATATAAGTGGCATAGAATAACCTCTGGGTGCTAGCCATGGCCCCTCCCAGATACTGCAAAATAATTAATCCTGTCCTGGCCAGACTGCTGAAATTCCTTCACTAACATAATCAGATTGTTACTTTTATTGAAAGTTAGTGCTAGCATTTGCTTAAGCATCTTTCTGGATAATATTCCTTTTACAGTTTACCTGATCACAGACTTTGTCCGTTCATATTCGAAAATTGAAGGATCTCTAAATCTCTTTTGGAAAACTGTCATGTTTGAACCAATAGGAAGATTTCATGCATTTCCCTGCAGGAATATAGCAGGGGTGTAAATACCACTAGCTACCTGATTCTTGAACCAACCAAAACAAATGTTACCTAGTGCCTGGTATCCAGTCCACACCCAGGCCACTGCAGCTGTGGGCAGACAGAGATTTCCAGTTGTATCACTGGAAGATGATTTATCCAGCAGGTCATGCCATAGTCCATACATACTCCAGGAGAGCCTGGTGTTTTTTCCATGTCTTTCAGAACAAAGTATATAGTGGAATTTAATAAATTCTTTCTCCATTTCCACAGAAGAGATCTGCAAATGTTCTATTTCCTATCTTCCTCTGTACCATGAATGCTTCCCAGTTGCACAGCCACTGCAGATCCTGATGCTATCAGCAGATGTACCAAAAAATTAGGGCCTTTACAGTAGCCAGCTACCTTGAGAATCATAAAATTCTGTAACTACAGTTTGCAAGCTCAAAAATATTAACAACTCTATGATCAGAATGATAAACTGACATTTCCAAAGAGATGACAGATTTCTCATTTCTCCAAGCAATAAATGTACATATTCAACATTTTCTAGACTAATTTGATGCATTTTGCAGATTAATTTTTACTGCTAACACCATACAATATAAGAATTCCTGTATTCACAAATCATCAGCAGCATCCCTCATGTGTATAGCACTATCTAGACATCTTCTCTGAAATGGAATTCTGGAAACAGACAGGAGCTGAGGGCCAGGCAATGTCTCTGCTTGACCTTCTGGTGCAACAGGGCCACGAAGGAGCTGGGGAGAGCCCCCAGAACCCTGCCTTGGACCCATCCATCTTCCACGTTTTAAATGGATCTCTCAGTAGATCACAACATGTTACAAAAGTTCGGGATTGACAGGAGGGGAAAAAAAAGAAGGCGCAAGTGTAGCAACCTCATTAGGATTCTGCTCTCAAAGTCTCCACACAGCTTTGTCTTTTGAAGAGTAAAAGCTGCTTAACAAGTCAGCAATAGCTCGTTCCCCCCCAGAACAGCTATGGTAACAGCCTTCATTGCACAAACACGTTCCTTGAACTACTTTCCCAAGTCCCCTCTACTGCAAACCTG
This sequence comes from Vireo altiloquus, assembly GCA_013396875.1. Classification (NCBI taxonomy): domain Eukaryota; kingdom Metazoa; phylum Chordata; class Aves; order Passeriformes; family Vireonidae; genus Vireo; species Vireo altiloquus. The sequence goes on along the minus strand of VZRF01003044.1, from coordinate 216,776 downwards.
TGGAGTGAAATAAATGCAAGACAGCTCTTTTGTCTCCCTGGGCTTTTTAAACACTCCGCACGACAAGTATATCACTCCTGCTTCCTGCCTTTTGCCTTCTGTTAGAAATTATTCATCAAAATACGCATTTCTGAGATTAGGGATAAATCGTTCACACGACTAAATCCACAGAATCAATTACACGACTGTGGTCAAAGTTAAGCAAAGATTTTAGAGATTTTTGCTCAAGAGAAGCCAGTTAGCAGTGCACTTTGAGATGCACTTGTTCAGGCACTCGTGCAAACTTTCTACAGTTAACAGGAATGCATTAGGGTGCTTATGCAATTATGCTAACCAGGGGCCATAACAAAACCAATTTACCCACTCCAAAAAAAACAGTTGTAGCTCTTCTCATTTTTAGAGACTGGCAGGCAGAAGTGTTGATTTTCCCCTTCACTCCCATTTTCTCTCAAAATCTGGGCACGAACCTCTCCCAGAACCTATCTGTCCTTGCTGGAGCACCTGCAGGGAAGGGCACTCAAGTGCCACATCTGTCAGAGGGCTGGGCAGAATGTTTCCTCAGCACTCCCAACACTTCGTGGCTACTCCATCCAGCCTGAAAAAATTAATATCAAAATAGCATGACCAGAAAAATAAAATGGCTTAAGCACTGTCCTATAGATGTTTAATACTAAAACTAGATGGACTGCTACCCTGTTGCCTTGCCTAACCTGAAGGAAAAAGTGCAGTTCTGTATAAGCAGGGGGCAAGGGGCAGGTTACCTCAGGCCCTTGCTCAGCAGCGGGTCTAACAGGTTATGTAATCCTCTGCAGGAATTTGATCCCTTCCGTACAAATTTCAGCTACCAAGCATCAGTGTTCTATTACAAAAATCACTAAAACATTAAACATTTGCTTTAAAACCTTTTTTGCTGTACTGTATCTTCCTGCACCATGATCCCTGGCAATAAGGGGCAGGAAGCATGAACTTATTAAAAAAATGTGTAAAAAAAAAATGCATTTTTGATTAATAAATCACAATAGAAGCCTTAATCTCGAGAGTAAATGAATGAGAGCCACAACAAAAAGGTCAGTTTTTAATTTGAGATATCTACTGATAAAACATGTATGCTAGTTGTATTAGGATATTGATTGTCCCAATCCTTGAACATATCCAAGTTTCTACAGCATGGAATCAGAGATGAAAATAAAGAAATAAAGTATTTACAAATTGATACTCATTTGCTTCATACACAATTCTAAACACGAGGAAGATCTAACCTTTTTTGAAGGGCTGATAGTGCCAGTATTTTTTCCATTCTCCCTGCTCCGTCTCTTTGCCTTTATGAAAAATTTGTATTGAAGAAGCAGAAACCATACTATCCTCACAAAAACACACCACTGACATAGCTGGCATAGCTTGCATATGTAAAATCACACTTTTTATTTATAAAGCATAGGAAGTCCTAAGCATTTTAGAAAGTCTCAAAATGACAAAAGTCAAATAAATATACATGCTTAGGGTAGCATTTGCAGTGCAGTGTTCATTTGAAAGACACTCAGGGACTCAACATTTCAAGAAATCTATGAATGTCTAAAACACATCATCCTTGCCCTTTGAGCAGACACAGAGAGATGAGCTCATAGCAGAAAGTCTTTCAACACCCCTGGAAGGAAGAGGACCATTTAGAAGCAGTGGAAAGCCCCTGGCACAGGACACAGCAGTAGCAGCAATTTCCCTGAAGAGCACAGAGATCTTTTAAAAGGAACTACAGGATTAACAAGTTGGATTTCTCATGATTTGAATACTATCTACTTAAATTTAGTAAATGTAGGTAGAAGCCTATACACCCCAGGGGTGAGAACAAATTACTGCATAAAAACATTCACTCAGAATGGCTTGAAGGTCAACATGATTAGTGAAAAACATTTCTGTCTTTCTTCCTTCCCCTTTACTTTATAAGCAGAATAAATAAAAAAAAACCCTAACCTGAAACAACCATGTGTTTTCTATCAGACAGTGACAAATTGACAGGGAAAGGAGAACAGTCACATTTCTAAGATCACTTTGTGTTATTTGTTCATGTACAAGAGAAACATCAGTGATCTAAAAGTATTATACAGAATGTGTCTGATTTAGCTGGTGCTACTGAGGCGAAGAAGATAAAACACCTTGCACATTCAGTGAGTCATTCTAGATACAAATCAGAGAGAGAAGATGGTAAGAACTAGGCGTGGCAATCAAAGAGAGTGCTCAAGCAGGGCACACTCACCTATGTGAATAAAAAGAATGGGAAGTCTCAGTGTTCCCCTGGGAACAGCCTGATGGGACAAGAGCTTTGCAGTGCTTTGGTCTTCCTTGGCATCAGATCCCTGCAGGAGAGCAAAAGGTGAACAGTACTGGTACAGGTCAGCAGCACATCTGCAGAGCAATAAATGAGTTAATAATAATAACTTCAGTGAGTTAACTAGTTAGAAAAAAAATTGTGTAGCCAAGTATGACTAGGGAAAGTATTTTCAGTGGAACAGTCCTTATATTTAAAAGGAGGAGGAAAAAGTCTTCTTGCAAAGACCCATTTTGCAAGTGCTACAGTTTTATCTTGCCCTTTTAGAGTAGACAGAGAAGGGGAGAAGAAAACTTATGATTCAGAAATAATTCTGAATCATTTTTCCCTGAAACTACACTTAGAGGACAGTATTCAACCTGCTGTATTAAGGGTTAACATCACAATATAACTCCTACACACAAATATTTCTAATTTGTCACCTAAATTCTGTAATTCAAACGTTTATGGTGCCTTTAAGCCAAATCAATTGAATGTCACCCCAAGAGTCTAGTGAAGAATCTGATCTGCAAACCAGCATAGTTCTAGAAATACACGCTAAAGTGTATCTCTGTGTATATATATATATATATGCACACATATGCAGCTATACCCAAACCAGTACATTTTGCTATCTGATGATTCATTAACACAAACCTAATTATAAGCATATTTTGCTCTCAATTATACATACTTATACTGAATTTATAAATATTTAAACCCAAATTTTTTTCAACACTTATAGCATCTAACACATTTTTTTCCCTTCACTCATACAGAAGAAAAATGCTCATATCTGTAAAAATCGGTATCATTAGTATTACAATTAGTAATCAGAACATTTTCAGCTAACTGGCAAATACAGAGTCTATTATTCAGATTTTAGTAAGTCTGAATTAATGAGTTTGAGAGGGGAGCTTTGGTTTAGTAGAGGCCTTGTTCACATTCTCCATAACAGAAAGTGGTTTGCCTGAGTAAAGGACTTCAGAATTCAGCCTTTGAGTAGCCCACTGAAAGAGCTATGAAAAACTATTGTGTTAAAATTAGGTTTGGACAAAACCCTAAAGCTTCTTTTTGTGTAATTCATGTAAGTCTTGAACTTTTGACATGTATCAACACACTGCTTGCATACCCTTAGAAAACAAAATCTTATGTCATGTGTCATTAGATGATTTCATACTGCCCCCAGTCTGGCTCCCTGATGCTAAAAACTGTCTTGGAAAAGCTCTTTGTGCAATTTGGTAGTCTCAGTATCACACTTGTAGTTCAATGAGTCAAAGATAACTTATGCTGTTGCCCAAATAATTTTTAAGCTATACAATTTTTTTTAGTTTTGTTTTCTACTCCATTTGTTTTCTGTACTTAATTTATATTTTGTACAGAGTCACGGACCGTAACCTCAGGACAGGAGAGGTTATGTGCTCTCTCCACCTGTTCAACCAAAAAGGGTAAGCAGTCTCAACCAGACTTCACATAAGGCCAAAAATCAGTGTATTTTTCAGGTTTCTTTCTGAAGCAATCAGAATCCTACTCCAAAATCATCTGCTGCTCATCATAAGGAAAAACACCATAAATGTGAAAGGCAACCTACTGAGGGAAGGCAGAGAGCATTTTCTTTCTAAACAATTTAATTTTAAAAAAAAAATCAATGACGTTCTCTATCTCAAAAGTATGGCCATGATTGTCACCTTCTGTGGAGTTTTATTCTGCAGAGAGCTGCTGTCCCCTCTAGGGGTGAGAGGGAAGATCTCCAGAGGAATAGCAGGACAACAGCTGACTCCCCTTGACTCCCTTTCAACACACTGGCCCGATCCTACTGATAGGAAAATCTTCTATAACACAAGTCACACCCCAAGAGTTTATGTTCTGCAACAGATAGTGTAGCAATGAAATTAAAGCTGAGTAGACTGAGAACAGAAGTTATTTTCAAACCACACAAAACCATGTCAGTTTTTCATTTTACTACATTTCTGCAGGAGGTTTTACATCATGCCTGGTGTAACTCACAGCTTGGCTTTCCCTACTTCAACTGTCCTACTTTATAAAATATTCAAATTCAGGAAGACACATTATTTTAAGGGCTTGGCTAGCGTGAAGGTATGCTCAGAAATTCACAGAAACAATGAAACTACAATACAAATTTCCTTAGTTCAGTTTTACTAATACAGAAGGAATGATTTCCTTTCTTTCCTAGATTTAGAGCATGACATTTCTAGGCTTGAATTGTGGGATTTTGCTTGTTTTTCCTCTTTGTAAGAGAACATAAAAGTGACACACATGGTGGCATACATGGTCAAGTATAAATCACTCTCCTGTATCCCTACTCACTCTTCATTACTACCAGAGGGCAGATTTTTGACCTGCCCAGAGGATCTTTGTCTTCAGTAATGAAACTAGTTAATGAGCAGGTCTTTCACTGGCAATGTATCATGGGTGAATAAAGCTCACTACTCTTGGGTTTTTAAATTATATATTCAGGTGACTACATTTAGATGCTTTTGATTTTTTTTCTTCTATCTTTCGTTCTTGTTTCAGCTCAGAATTTAAACTGAGTCCATACACATTTCCTAAATGCTTTAATGAGGGTGCATAGCCAGTGAATTATCAAAAGGTTACAGAAACTGCTCTTGGCTCAATTTTGTCCCTCACATTCACATTTGTGTTCAAAGGCCGAGGTCTCTCTAGTACAAGTATTTGTCACTGTTCCACAACCTTCACGACACACATCTGCGGTAAGAGAGGGTCCATGCTTCTTCCATCCATGCAAAGAAAAATCCGAAGTAAGGTACCCAGCTGCCTACTGAGAGACTGAAAGAACCTTACACACCCTTATTAGGATTCTCTGTACTTCAAGAATTGACAATAACCCCACAAGTACTGGCTGTTCCCTAGTCCTTCATTAGGAAGATCTGTAGCCAGAAGATACCATTTTTTTACACTGACTAGTGATTTGCAGAGATTCTATTTTTTTGAGCTAATCTGAGACAACACAAGATGAATTAACCCAAAGAAGAATTATTTCTTTGACAGCAATTTGAAGAAGCTCTCCAAACACTGAAACATAAATTTACTACTGGTCAACTCTGACAATTTAAAACAATATATTTTGTTTTGTTGCTCAATTTAAATTATTCCACAGGGTACAATTTATCAACCTTAAAATTCTTTAAAGCAAAATCAATATTATCACTGCAGCCCAGCAGTATATTTTATTTTCTGTGGTAGCCTCTTCAAAGAAGCAGCAGTCATTAGGTTAAGACTGGAGGAGGAGACTCTCCTTCCTGGAACACATTTTACATTTAATCTGAAGAGATGCACAAAACTATTGATGTATTCAAACTGAATTACTGTGCTGACAACTAAGGTATTCATATAGTTTATAGTTTGTTATTCTTATTTTCATTTTTAAGCTTCTTTTTTTCTTAAGCCTTCTATGTTGTGTCTAGCTCCTATTATCTTCCTAGGCCCCTCCAGTTATGTGTTTGAGATTTAGCAAGTGTGTAGAAAACTCTAAACCCCTTAGGAAATGGCTTGCATGGCATTAATGCATTGGGCACACTAATTTCTCTCTATTGGTTTATTTCTGTACTGACAGAAAGAAAGCCGTTCTTTGCTCTTTACAGAAGTTACTCTTTGTTGCCACAGTGAGTGTGCCATCCTACGCTGGTACTTTCCTACCAGCTCCAACATATTAAGGAATCGTGTTGGTCAGCTGCTATTTTTCCCTGTTCAGAGGTTTCAGAGTTCAGAGGGCTGTGGTGTAGCTGTTAAGTGTCAAATAAAACACAGCACGGCTGGATTTGAAATTGTCCCGTAGGTATAGTTCTCCTGCCCTACACAGCACGCATTTTCCTTTACAGAACACGTTGTTCAGCAAATGATGAGCATTGATCCTTATTTGAGAAGTGCAGCAGCATTAAGGAAAGCTGTGGTCTCACGGTGGAGGGTGTTAGGAGGAGGAAATAAGAGCAGACCACACGTACTTGGAACGAATGTGTTGTTGGGTAGATGTTTATACCCAAGCCCGAACAAAGCAGAAGAAATGTTTTCAGACTTCATCAAGAGGAGTGGAATCAACTTCCACTAAAAACAGGCAAGATATTCAAACATCTTGAGCAGTAGCGCTAATGATTCATGAAGATACAGCATTCAGCAGCGTCCCTTGCCTGTGAAGATACAGCATTTTCACAAACTGCTCATATGTGGCTTCTAATGTTTATACAAACACTTTAGACAAATAATTGCATGGCTTCATCTAGTTATCATGATTCCCCTAACACTGTAGTTTTAAAGGTCAAGTATGGTGTTTCTAAGCAGTTCAGGTTTTGAAGCACATGAAGAAGAAATTAAAATTTAGGGGAGAAGCAGGGGTACATGATCTTCCTTTGAACTCAGCCATGTGGAATTCAGTGATTAGAACCAAGTTAATATACTGAAGAATAAATTAAACTTAAGTTTATTTGCGAGTAGTTCAAATGATGCACATCTCCATCTTAAAAAAAAATTCAAACAGTTATATTTGCAGACTTCTTTGCATTAAAGGAAATGTATAGTAAAAATAGAATGCCAAGAAAAAGCATCGCTACTTTGCCAAACCCCAGCATGCCTCCATGCTAACGTCAAATTACTTTTTCCTGCAAATTCTTCTTCATCCCTATTCTTTTCCAACATGTACTTCTAGCTAAGATAGAAGAGTGCATTGTTTAAGGACTAGAGGATCAAGGACATACTTCAAGTTGACTAGCTGTTTCTAAAACAGGAACAGTTCTAACAGAAAATAGTCTTTTTTTCAAGTGTTTCCAGTATAGCACCTGTATTCCAAAACACGTGGTTCATATGCTTGATTGCCTGCTTTCATGTTCATGCCAGGAAATACTGGAAATTTATCTTTGACATGATAGAAAAGTACAGCTTTGTTGATATTAGCGATTTTTCTATTTAGTCTTGCTGGAAGATATTTTTAACCTACTAGGAAAAAAAAAAAAGCCTCATCAAAACTCTCTAAATAAATTACAAGTAAGGTAAGAGCATGTTGCATGACTTTATTCTGTGACATTTCCGAGTTATTAACACTGCAGCGTTCCTACTTGGTGTCAAACACCTACTTATTTTTAAATGAGGTCTTAGGCAAAATTGTCTTCCCGTTGTTGTTTCATGGGGAAAGTTATGCTGTCCCAAACCTGGCATAAAGTCCAAAAGCATTAGTACCCATATTATCTATTTTGAATGCTGCAAATAATTTCATTTGTATTTTCACCTAATCCATTTTGAATTAAAGGTAATTTCCAGGTGAAAACCTAACTGCTCACCAAAGGGTGAGGTATCTGCCTATCAGGGATTAAATAACATGCATGCACATCCCCCATGCAGCATTTCAGCAGATAAATGGATAATAAAATGTGGTTCAACAAAAGTAGTGCTTAACTCTGAGAATTAAAGTTACAATGCTTTCAAGAGAAAGAAGCATCTTCCAACAAAAAATGGAATCTAGGGTCTGTCTTTCCCTATTGTCAGGGATAAGACTTTGAGGTGTTTTGGATGGGTTATTTCCAAAGGAGTTGATATCTGCCTCCTTTAAGGAAAAGACTAGTGGTCTCATCTAACTCTACCTAGGGCAGTTTCTGCCTTCATACTGCTGGCTGCAACATTCCCAGTCAAACCTCTGACAAGAAAATGGAAATTGGCTTCAAGCGAATGGACAACACCGAGCTAATCCTCGGATCAATCTCATGCTGCCCAAATAGTAGGGTGTACAAAAGGGCAGCTACAAACTTCCAACATCACACACTGCAACACACGAAATCAGGCCACTGGCATCCCATTGATTCATCCCCTGAATAAGGGTCAGGAAGCCAGTTAAAAAAAAAAAAAAAAGTAGAAAAATTAAGAGCTACTTCTAGCCTCCACTGAAATAGATAAAAAACTCTAACACAAAACCCTTACTTGATCTACCTATAGGCATTGTCATAATTATTTATATTTTATGGAATTGATTAAAAGTTCAACCATGGAAAATTACACTTGTCCTTAGAAATCAGGACCACTTGAAAATAGTAGGAGAATTTGGAAGTTTAATAGATGCATTTTGTCATAACAACACTTCAGTAAACAGTCTGTAACTTTAAAATTAAAGGCTTTCATTTTAAAAAAGCTACCAATTTTCAAGTAGCAAGATGATTAATTAACAGAACAGACTGAAAGCTACCAAGGAGTTATCCATATTCAGTAACCAAGGCAAATACTATGATTGAGTCAAACATGTTACTCTGATCAACCCACACACATTCTGCATCTGTACAGAAATTCAGAATATTAGAGATTATTCACTATGGACTTAATTGATAAATTTATGCTTGCTGGATTTAAGGTAATATTTTACCAAAGATTATTTAAGGGGCTTCACTGCAGATACAGAAGACAAGGTTTGCTTCTCTGGCTGTCTCAGGAGTGCAAGTCACCACCCTGCTTGCTGAGGAACAAGGCTCTCTTAACAGTAATAGCTAAAACAGCAGGGATTATATATATATATATATATATGCTACCACTTCACAGTTCACAAACTGTTCCTGTCACCATTAGTCAGTATTTTTACAGTCAGTGAAGCTACTGGTATAACAGACTCCATAATTATCCAGCTTGTAGTATTAGAAATATGCCCTTTTATTCAGTAAAAAATACTTTAGCTGAAAAGGAAGGGGGGAATAACCTTGTTCTAGGACAGCAGAAAACTTAATTTCCTTCATTTATGGGAAATTTTTCCAAGATCCAGCCATGGAATAGAGATGATTGAAAGATTTTTAAAATGAGAAACACGGTGTGTGTTGTATGTCAACATCAGACATATAAAACAGATCAACAGCGTCTGTTCTTTCGACCATGTTGATGGTCCTCAGATAAAAGTGCTCAATCGCCATGTACCAACTTCAATGGGACTAAATTAGATGTCACCTGATAGAAGACTCAACTACTCTGCCTTGCTCTTCTGCACTTTCTCTTATGGTAATAAGAGAACCATTTGGTACCATTTGGGTAGTAACTCCACAGTTAAACATTTTTGTTTTTTAAAAGTAAGGTGCCTTTCAACTGTCTTTTGCAGGTAGATTAATTGGGCTCATTTAACACGAATATACTTTGTCAGGCTACTATGAATAATACCACACTAAAAAATACAGCAGGATAGAGTTACACCAGAGTTCAAGAAAACATTAATAACTTCTAAAGGAACTGACTGTGATTGCCAGCATACAAACAGAATCACAGAATTTTCTGAGCTGGAAGGGACCCACAAGGATCATCGAGCTAGCTCCAGTGAATGTCTCGTAGGGTGAGACACACAACCTTTGTGTTGCCAGCACCATGCTCTACCCACCTGAGCTTTTGCTCTTGTCTACTACATCTACTCATCTTACAGACTTGCAAACAATTCACAATGTTAATACATGGATCAGTAATTTTTCTGGCTACACAACAGTGCCTTAATCTTTTATCAGCATTTATGCTGTTGCAATTATATTCAAAACATATTTTTGCTCATGACTAATGTCTAAGAATACTCTAATCATCAGAAGATTGTATCCTAAAAATATATCAGAGCTCTTCTTTCATTTTGAAGTGATAGATCTCTGCAATCTTTTCCGATAATAATTTAACTATTATGTAACAATACTATTGCAACACAATTCACCTTTTTGAAGCAAACTGTTTAGATTTCATTTTTCTTAATTATGTTCCTCTGGATCAAGACACATTTTAGAGGTCAATAAGATTTTGGTCAAGCAAGCGAACTACCTTGAGATCACCCTGAATGTCCGAATTTCTTGCTCTAAAGGAGATCCATTAATTTAAATAAGATATATACTCCTTATGTAAAATTATTTATGTGATTCTCTATGCTCTCTTTCAGAAGACTAGTAATGCTATTAAGAGGTTTCTTCTAAAGATTATTTTATCATCTTCTAATACACAAGGTTTTTTTTAGATAAGCTTGACTTTAGCAAGAAGTACTTGCACCAATTGTCATGAATTGATGCTTTTAACAGTTATAGACAGCTATGGCCTTTAGCATGAACCCCTGCTGGCTTACAGATTTGAACGATGTCCTTCAATATTTCTCTGCCCTTCTTTGTGACAGTAAGAAACTTACCAAGTAGTAAAAAGCATCTTCCTTAATGTGAACAACCAACAACAACTGCAAAATCATTTTGACATTTGGAGAGTTGTTAACATGCTCACATTCTCTTTTGCATCTTGAACACGCTAATTATAAATTACATTACTGAAGGCAAAAAAAAACCAAACCAGTAAAGCTCAGTGCTTGAATTCTGCTGCATCTTCTCCTTACTGCATGATCACATTAGAATGATGAATTTGGGATAAAATTACAGACTGGCTTGAGAGCGCTACCCCGTTTAAGAAATACAATCATTCCTAAAAATTACGTGAAACACAGTCAGTGATATTGACATGGCAAGTGGCATGACAGCTCCCCGGTGCCAGGGGTGCATCCTTTGCCAAGCACACACCAAAACTCGTGATGTCTCCAGAGAAGAGTGGAGAGGACTTGCACATCCCACCCTCACACTCACAGAGCCTCTGGGCAGCAGCACAGACCCGAGTCTGGAATTCCCAGGGTGCTATGGCTCCGTTGCCAAGGATAAATCCTCTGTCTGAAACAGAGAGGATAAATTCTCTGTCTGTTGCATTTTACCATATTCTACCAGAAACTCTTTAAATGGGGCCTATTTTTCCCCACTGGGTGTCTGCCCTCAAGATTCTGTAACTCAGTGACACATGATTAAATCATCAGTTCATAACTTACTGTGTTTCTTGTTGCAAACTTGGCAAAGGGCACATTATAACAGATGAAACTGGCAACCTTACCACACACTACTAAAATTAACCTCAGGAGAGCCATTTGTGAAAAGTTCCAAGCCAAAACCACTTACCTCCTATGTATGCATATGAGCCATATATTTATATAAACCTGACTTCTGTTTTACCATATAAACATTTGATGAAAACGTATCTTTTCTAGATTAAAACCATTTTAGAAAGCTGTAATACAGTCAAGGTTTTTTAAGTAGGAGACAGATACGCACAGAAATGTGTAGTTCCTACTGAGTCACGAATGGTCAAGTGAGGCAGGGTGTAGAGAAGACTGGGCAGAATCAGCTAATGTAGCTCAATAAACAAGCCTTTATGCACAGAAGCCCTTCTTTGGGTCTGGAACTGAAAGATCCTGTTAAGAAAAAGCAATCAAGCTCATCCCCAGGAACAGGAGGTTGGTGTTATTCTTTCTACTCTAGGCCTGAAGAAAAGCTTTCACAGATCTGGTGCACATAACCCCCAAACTTCTCTCATTGAGAGCAGTCTTCTGGAAGAACAGTCCTTTAAAGAGCATGTGAACAAATGTCCCTAGAGCTTCACTTTGGTATGTGTCACTGTAAACCAAACAAGGTCAAACATAAACCAATAATCAGTACTCTATTAGAAACAGAATCATCTTTTTAAGCACCATATTGACAAAAATTTCATAATAAGCTATGTCTCCCCTTAAGAGGCGAGGCATAAATAAATGACCATGGGCAAGACAACATCTTGTACTGTATCAAGTACAGGTTTTGTCTGGGGTAAAGTTAATTTTCATCACAGCAGTTAGTCTGGGGCTGTGTTTTGGGTTTGTGCTGAACACAGCATTAATGACGCAGTGGTGTTTCTGTTATTGCTAAGCAGCACTTACACAGAGTCGAGGCCTTTTCTGCTTCTCATTCCACCCGTGAGTAAGCTGGAGGTGTTCAAGGAGTTTGTAGGGGACACAGCTGGGACAGCTGATCCCAACTGAGCCGAGGAATGTTCCATGTAATGATCCATATGGCATCACATTCAGCATATAAAGTCAGGTTACAATTATGTGTGATGAAGCCCTGATTTCCTGGGATGGCTGAGCCCCTGCCTGGCCCTGGGAAATGGTGAATTCATTCCTTGTTTTGCTTTGCTTGCATGCTCAGCTTTTGTTTTACCTGTTAAGCTGTTTTCATCTCAACCCATGAGTTTTCTCACTTTTACTCTTTCCTGCTGGAGAAGAGCGGGCCAGCAGTAATGGGACTGAGTTACTCTGTTGGGGTTAAACCACAGCACGTCACTAAACTGCATCCCACAAATCAGCTTCTCTGTTGTTGCATTCCAACACAGAAGGACTGAATCATGAGCTGCAAGGGGAAATTTTGTGTTCCCTTTGGTTTTAAAATCCAGCTTTACTACATATCCAGTATATAGAGCTGATTGTTATTTCTTCTTATCTGCTAATTGCCACAGATTGCGATGATCTATTTATATCTTCAAAACCACTCCTAAAATGCACTGCAAAACAGTTGCCTGAGGATTCCGAGGCCAAAAGTGATCAATCATTTGGCACATATTGTATTTTTCTGCAAAACCAAATTATATTTCTGTTTCTCATTTTAAAAAACCACTACAGTTCACAGAGAGAGAAAAAAAAAAAAGGAGCTATATGAGGAAATTTTTGTTTTTAAATCTAATATAAAAGATAACAGTAACCAGCCTGTGGATTTTTAGTTATTTCCCTTGGATGTGGCAGTTGTGCCCATTTTACATAGGCAGACTCATTTTTGAAGGGGCTGTAGATGCCGTCCATTTCTCCTTTTGAAGAACCTGCTTGTTGTCTTAATGTTTCCCTCACTTTTAACTGAGGCTGTCAAATTTCTCCACTCAGAGAGATGGCAAACACTTGACTTTGATTAGGAACATTGGGTTTGTAAGTGTAATAGCACTAGTATCTACTTAACTGACAATAGCTGAATCTATTCAGCTATATTGACAGGAGGAGGTCTGGTACCCTGCTTTACATATTTTCCTTTTCCCTTTTTAGCAGCTGGAAAGTTATAACAGGCATTTTTAGAGCTTTTCAGTGAGGGAGAAAATGAGGCCTGCAAACAGGTCAGCAGTTCAGAACACAAATTATCTGCATGTTTTCTTTAGGTGATAGACTGCCATCGCTTCTAAAGTAGTCTGGCTCTTACTCTGGAGAAAACAGGATGTAAAAAGGCAGAAAACCACAACTCAAACGAGAATGAAGACAACTATTTTAAGGATGCAAAAGACACAGAACACTGATGCATATTTATTACTGAAGCGTTAATTAAAACTCTACTCTCATACCACAGGGCTGAGGAATTTCCTGATGACTTTACATTCTCAGAAACAGTCTTAGAAGCTTAACTGCAAGCATGAAAAAAGTGGACATTAGAGTTTCAAGCAATCTTTGTCCTAACTTCATAATATAAATGCTAGCTAACACAAAACATGCCTCTCTACTAATAGCTCTTCAAAACCTAAGGGTAATTAATGGTGTTACATTTCATGTTACTGTTGTCAAGATTCTACTGTACAGATTCTGAAAAAAAAAATGATATCTAAAATGCCTGTATTATTTATTCTGAAAACCAAGAGGCTTTGCAAGTGACAGGATGAGATCTTTGCCCAGGAGCTGGTTTTGATAGCAGAAATCAGAGTCCTCCTCACTTCTTGTTCTACACTCATTAGCACTGTCAAAAATTGTTGTAGATGAAAAGCCATATTATTTTGTTCCTCCTTCTTTGGAAGGCCAATAAATCTTAAGATTGACTGACATGATCCATCTTTCAAATCTAGTAAATTCTCTTGTGCTCAATAAAATTGGGGGGGCGGGGATGGAGGGGAGCCTTACAGCTTTATTGCATCCACTGCACTGTAATATTATTCACCCCTCCTCCACAATTCAGCACTTTCTAGCATGCTTTGTCTACACAGGACGAAAAAGTGCTTTTTAAAATCTATACAAGATTTTTTTTTTACCTATAATTAACTTGGGCAGAGTTTCCTATCTATACTGGATGTGGATGGAACAGAATTAACTTTCTTCACATTAGCCCATATGGTGCTGCGTTTTGAGTTTGGGGCTACAACCGTGTGCATGACACAACATTATTGTCCCTGTTTCTGAACAGTGAATTGGACACAACAAAGCTGGGGGAAAAAAAAAAAGGCATTTTAAGGAGCACCAAGGCTTTCTCTATTTCACACGCTCCTCCCCTCCTTTCCCCAAAAAGTAGTCTGGGAGTAAGAAAGAAGCTGAGTGAGGACATAGACAGGACAGGTGAGTTGAGTTGGCCGGAGGCATGTTCCATCCCATCCAATGCTACGCTCAGAGCTCACTGCCCTCTCCCAGTGCTCCCAGCTTGAAACCAGGAAGGGCAAGAGCAAAAGTGTTCGTGAAACAAGACCAAAACTTTTCAAGAACTGAAGGAAAATGAGAGGGTGGTGGGGAAAGACAGCCAAATCACTCAGCCAACCTTGGATGCCACTTTCCTTCCCTCACCTTCCTTCTTCTACCTTTGGGTCATTTGGTTTGATTTGTTGTTTGGTTTGTTTTTTTTTTTTTCTCCCCTTCAGTGTCCATCCATTTGCATTGCTAATAGTAGCAATTAACTGACAAAAATCAAGAATGCAAAATTGTCACCAGTCAAAACGGAGATGATTAAGAATTATGCAGGTTATCGGTTCTCTGTGGCACAGATTCTGCTTCTGCATACATGTGCTTGCTGTTTGCCAAGCTGTAGTTTTTACATAATACAAGGTTTGTGAAGGACACTTACATCTTACCACACTGAGGATTTTTAAAGGATAAGGTATGAGGGGAAAAAAGCATTTGATTCAGAAAGAAAGAAGATTGAATATTCTTGTCTGTGTGGTGAGAAAGCAAAGTCAGTTATCATCTTGTGAGGCTCTTTATAACAATACCAAGGTTGTTCAGAAGGAAACAATGCCATTTGAATCTGCTCTGAATAGTCCCAAATACAGTTATAAACCATTTTAAAATTGCATCAAGACCAATAGCAAAGCTACTAACAGCATAGAAAAGCTCGTTCACAGCCATCTGCCTAGTGTGTAGTTTGATAGATTCTCAGGGATAGTTAAGGAGTAAACTCCCTAGGTACTACAGCATCGATCTTTTAAGCTCTAAACCAACTTACAGAATTTCTCAAAAAATTGAATTGGAAGTCCACACAATATACAAATTCATTCAATTAATTCAACCAAGCAAACTAATTCTGCCCTCCATTCACATGGGTTTTTTTCTTTATGACCTCAAGCAAACTGCAGTAATTTGTCTGAAAAAATTATTTATTCAATTCAACTTAAAAACATTATCTCTCTCCTTCTCATTTGGGCTTTCTCACATCTGACTGCTGCCAGATGTTACAGGTAGAAGCAGACAGAACATGCCATCTGCACTACTGAATGTCTCAGACACATCCTAACAAGCTGTTGGCTTTGCCTGAACATTAATGGCTGATGGCAGCAGAGCAGGTGCAGTGGAGGACCAGTGGGAAATGTGTTGAGAAGCCAAGAATGGGCTCAGAATTTAAGTGCTAGATGAAAGTTGGGAGTTACAGAAAACTCCAGACTATTCAGTACAAATTAAAAGACACTGAGAACACAGTTTCAATTGTGACTTTCATTTCCAAATAATCCCACACAGTGTTAAGTGTTTAAACCAAAAATTCTTAGCCTAGTGTATTTCACAGAAGTAGGAAATCAGAAACATAATTACCAGGATATTTATAAACTGAAGTGCATGTTAATAGTTTGTTTGACATGCTGCTAAAAGGTCCAACAGCATCAATTGTGAGAAAACAGGAGACAAATATGACTATATACACACTTGTACAAGGATAGACATTCCTTAACTGGTTTTAAAATACAAAGCTTCTACAGATAAATGGCATTCACTACACTTCTGTGCTATTCTAAGCAGACTGCTCAGGTACAAGTGCACAAGATCCTACCCAACATAAAACAAGCAGCATAACAGCATAAAATCAAAACCTGGGGGGTTTTTAATCACAGTGTATGAAGAACTTTCTTCCATGAGGTTGTATGTAAAGTCGATAAGTATGGCAAGAACAATTCACCTTATTCTTGATGCATTAATGCTATTTTTTATTATTGCTGTCCTTCTATCCCTCTGTGACTACTATCACTTGTTATGCTGGTTTGCAATAATTAACATCCTCCCCAGGATTTGCACCAAAGTGGTTTCACCACAATACGTCACAGAAAGAGTTAAAAACTTCAGGTCCTCTAAAAAATCGTCCAATATATTCCATAACTCTCATGAGGAATACATAGCTGCAGACTTTTCCCTGAGAGTTTACTAGTGTAAGAAGTCCAATACGTATAGCAAATCGCATCTGAACTCTGCTGACCTATCACCAAAGCCTCTTCAGCATACCTGTATCTACTGTGAACGAAATGTCTTTGAGAATGAATAAATGAATAAAACTAATCCCTCTTATTACTCTCTTACATGTCTGAGATTAACACAGAGACCGTGAACTTTGTAGAAAAATCCCAGCTATGTTATCTGATATGCAGTGTTTTCTTTTCTTTACCAGCAATTGAACCAAGACCTACTCATTTCACACAGAGAAAAGTGTTTGTTTTTAAAGACCGTTGCAAATATTTTCCTTAAGAGGCTGAAGTCGCCATAACTCAGTGTTCTCTGACCTTACCAATTACCCAGCATAGCTGTAAGAAAATAAGTTCACATCAGAGCCATAATTCTAAAGGTCTTTGTGTGCCTACAACTCTTAGTCAGAGAATGGGAAAGACATAGGTATGAAAAAAAAGACTAGACGCAAATGTGATGAACAAAGTGATGTGCCTGATCATTTTTGCTCATTAAAAATTTAATGACTTTGCCATTGCCTCTCAGTCCCTAAATTGAGTTCAAGTTTCTCTCAACACACCAGATAAATTCCAATTCAGACTACAAACTTTGTGCTGCTCTCCTGAAAAACAGGAAAGTGCCAGTGACAGAGCACCCACAGAATCCCCCAGTGCCACTGATGCCAGAATGATTTTGTTTTTCCTTTTCCCTTTACATACTCTTTTATATAGTTTTATGTATTCTTAGTGCTTTTAACCTATGTACTTGTAACTTTCCAAGTCTGATAACTCAGCTGAGACACACGGCACCATTAAACCAGGAAATCAAAAAGTCTGGAAGCCCCAGACACCAAGGTCCTCTCCAAAACATATTTTTGTAAAATAAAATAAGCCCATCCAAGGAGAAAGTTCCTGAAAACGGAAGGTTCACTCGAGCCTCTCATTGGAAAATCTTTGATAAATATGTTAATTTTGGAAGGCCTATAAGTGTGTGTATTTCGGTGTGATAGGTACATGCATTTTTGGGGCATTTCACCTGGACGAAGTGCTGTGCCCCAGGATCCTGAGATAAATACAGAGGTAAAAACCCCTTTTCCCCATAAACTGTGTTTTGGTTTTAATTTTAAAACCAGAGAAAGGCAAGACCACTGCACAGGGCCAGGGGTCAGCAGCCAGCAACAAATGCCACCCGTGGGCACGCTGACAGCAGGGTCCCACATGGTGAGCAGTTGCGCATGCATGCACACACTTCAGCTGCTGCCACAGGCAGCTTCAGACCTATCAGCTAAATGTGTCACTGGTGGGCTACTGGAATTACCTGGTTTGCTTTGCTGAAGGGAAGGTGAGGATCACACCAAGCTCCACCTGTCCGAGTGCTTTGTCAGCCAACATGGCACCAAAATGCTGGGGGGCTCTCTGTTAAGTCAAACCCAGCACTTTGAACAAGAGGAAATGGATAATAAAACTCCATCACAACAGCTAGAATGTTTTGAAGCCTTTGTTTACTTTCCCCATGTAGTATTTATTTTATTAAACCTTAACCAATGCCTTAAATTCTATTCTGTACACCCTTGAATATCAAAAAGTAAATAAGGACTTCCATTAAATAAACAAGTAGGATTAATTTCCCTGTCACAGAACATCCCATATGTTCTCAAATTGGAACAGAGCAAACTTGTGTTTTGGGGTTTTTTGTGGTTTAGTTTGATTGGCTGGGTTTTTTTTCTATGTTTAAACTCCCTAAAGCTTCCAACTAGTTAAAAATATCACATTCAGTAACCTGTAGCTTTGGCTGCCTATATGCCTATCCCTTTCTCAACATTTAATTGAACAGCACACACGCTGAGAGGACAGACTGCTAATTCTTTAAATCACAATTAGATTTACTAATGCCAATAACCCCATTAAAGTCAATGAAAGCATTTCTTTGAGGGAAGTTCATGGGTTTTGTTTACTTATCTTTTAGGCAGATAAGGGTGAAACAAAGAGATTCATTAACTTCAAAATAGCTCCATAGGGTGTCAGGGATATGAAGTTGATCCATTGTTTAACATTACATTTTCTGACTCTTGCCTTTATTATCCTCTGAATAATTAAAATCCTTGAAAGCCTGTTCCATTAAACAACTAACTTTCACATCATTAGTTGCTTGGATAAGTGAAAGGCCAAATGTAATATGAGTTACAGGTAGTTTTGAAAAAAGTGTTCATTTCTTTATATTGACACTCACAAACCCTCTCAACAGAGATCTATACACCCCATATTTACTGAAATACAGTATTAATAGTAGATTTGAGTTGAGCAGTAAAATGCCTTGCTATTAATTGAAACCTGATGCTGAATTAAGGGATATTAAGCTCCTAAATTTTAAGAGTTTTATGTTAATAGCAATTGCTATATTTCTTTCCACATGCTCATGTTATAGGATACTTTTAATTTAGCAGAAGTACAGATAATATTTTCCTCCAATTGAATCGATATTAAGGCAGGTATCAGCTATCATCCTGAGAAAAAAGCTTGAGCCCAAATGAACAAAGGCAAAACTGGACCCGATTCCTACCAAGGAACAGGATCAAACAGGAGCAGTATTATTCCTTCTTTCTTCCTTAGAAAATCTTGCAGTCTATATATCATCATTAGTGAAGTGGAAAAAAAAGAAAAGGTACCAAAATATCATCCCACTCTTTTTTTAATCATATAAAAAAGTCATCACATAAGCATTATTCATTCAAAAACTGTCTCATTTTTAACAGCCTGGGGCTAAAGGGAGATATAGATGGAAGAAAGTTAACAGAACAATCTACAGAGAGGAACTTGTCATGCAAAGTACTATTTCAAAGGAAATAAAGGATATGGGAAGAGCATTCTGCATTTGATCCACTGCTAAATATAGTCTGGAAGATAGCCATTAAAATGCATTTATTCCTCTTTATATGCACATATATGCCAATTACTTCTGTAAATTTGTTTCCAAATCAAGCGGCTTTGTAGGACCATACTTCCACTAAAAATATGAGAAGGTTAAAGAAGTTTCCAGTGTGGCTTTTCCTTCCCTAATGATTTACACAAGCAGTCCAAATTAATGGATCTCTTTTTGCATGTTAGTTATGAACATTCTTCATCATAATTATCTTTATGGCTTTATGAACTGTTGAAACATCTTTGAATATTTAACCGGTAGCAGAGATCTGGCTGTCGAGAACACAGCTGTGTGACATCTCCACTGTCATAGCAGCAATATGTATTGTACCAAATCATGTCATCCTTCCAAGTTCTCTGTGTCCAAACATAGCCCAGGAAAAACCTAAACTGAAGGACTCAGTGTTCAAAAGGAAGGTTGCTGAGTAAAATATTTCATATGTAATATACATTTCACTATTAGAAGTGCGACACAAATCCCCTACGGCTCTCAAAGACTACCACAAAATCACTGCCAATCCATGCCAATGCTTATTTAAAACTGCTGTGCTACCAGCTCAGAGCTCGACATCTCATATCTTCTTTCATATCAAAAGTGACATTGTTGGAATAAAATTCTGACACTCGAGACCGAGGTCAATCTACGAACCACAGGTACATACAGGTAACATAATCTGCAATCAGCTAGCCCTTTCATTTAGAGATAGGATGCTGGTCTGACTGGGAAGAACTGTGTTTCAGGCAGTAAAATTATGTATCCAAAAAACCGAAGTTAAAGAAGACCCCTGTTAATGAGGAACACTTCACAGTATAATGCACACAAGCATAAGTGTACAGAATTAGTTCCCTTCCTAACTACTACAGACTGTTTCCTAAAAAGCTGTGCCCAAAAATCAAAGCTGTGATCCTTCTGGGGAGATCCTACTTCGCAGATCCTGATCCCAATCAGACATGAACTTATCAGTTGTCATTCTTCTTTGGTTTTAACCTCAGATTGCTGGCTGCTCTCAGAGAGCTCTTCCAAATATCATTTCACTGACTCTAATAACTAGTTAGATGGACTAAAATATATGCTCTGAAATAATAGTAAAACAAACTTATGATGTTCATAGTTAGGTGCACAGGAGAAAAACTAAGCCTATTTTCTGGCTTTTTTGCCACTACACTGCATATCATAGCAGGATAGCTGGCATTAAAGGCCTGCTGATAACACCTGAAGCCTACAACAGCTTTTAATGTGCTCAACATTATTGAGTAAACCTATAGCAAAAAGATTCCTCACACAGTTTTCTTCTTTTTTTGACCCCATAAATCAGCTGTGGTGTCATTTTTCTGACACCTGTCTGTTCTTATCACATGGTATGTTATAAAAAATCTCTCTCAGGCCAAACTGTTTCATGAGTGTATCTTTTTAAAACTGACTGATTTGAATGCAAATTTCAAACACAAGCAGCATACACTTCAAAAGTCCATACTTTGACACAGACAGCATCCTGCCGCCCACTTTTCATGCCATCCTCGCTGGAGAAGCCTTCCAGCTGCATGGAAGAAGCTGAACCACACAGTGTGTGTCAGAGCCAAGCAAAGAAGTGCTCAGCATGGTCTACCTGAGCTGCACCCCAGACCATGGAGTTGGAAAAGTCAGAAACTTGCTGCCATCTGAATTTTAAGATTATTTCTTGCTGCTAAGCTCTCCTTGATAAACCAGGGCAGCTACAGGATGCAGAGTGCCTTGAGGGAAGAATTCTATCAAAATCATAAGATTCATTTTACCTTTTTTTCTTTTTTTTTTTTTGGCCAATGCACAATATGGCAGCTTCAAGCATATCACCCATTTGAATATTACACCACTGAGCAGCACAAGGTAGCATTCCCTTGCTGTGGCACTGAAATAAATGTGCTGAAGAAGGAAATAGCAGGAGATGAAATGCATGCTCTAGTTTCCAAGGAAAGCATGTTAATACCTAATACATGGTGGCGAGAGGAATAGTAAGAAAAATAAGGAAAAAAAAAGTATCCATTAGAAAGATCTTGTTCAAGTGGTGTTAGGGGAAGATCAGCAGGACCTATAGTGATCTGCTGAGTAAATGCAGGACATGCAAGCTAAAACTGCCAAAGAGCAGCTTTCAGTGACATATCCAATTTCAGTGTTTACAATGCATGAGCTATTAAATTCAACCAATATGACTCTTTGTGGCAGCTCTTTTCAGAGCTGTGCGCTGACTAACACTTTAATACAGAAGAGTATTATGTTACTTTGTGGTGTATATTTCTCAAAGTAGTACAGACTGATTGAGATCCTAATGACAGCGAGAAAATATCCAAACCCAAACTCTGTTTATATCAAGATTCCTATTCACCAGCTATCTGACCACCAACACGACTCCTCTTTGTGTTATTTTCTTCAACACACAGGGACATGGAGGGTACAATTTAAAACCAGCAAATTAATATTGGCAGGCATTTTTGTCTCAACCAGATGAACAGTGGGTTGAGATATAATAAGGGACTTAATAAGGGACTAAGTTAAGGGTAAAACATTTGTCTAAATAAATATTTACTTCTAGTTTTAATGTATGCTGCTAATAATACAATACTGTAATTATTTAAATATATACCTTGTAATGGTGCAGGTTTGTCACAGGCTAAAGGGTCGGTCAAAAGCACTGCTCAAGTAAATGAGATTTTGGCCATATCTGCCTGGCTCCAAGTGACCAGGTTAAGCCATTACGAGCTGGAAAAATGAAAAGGGGAATAAACATCATTGTTGGTAACTGCTGTTAGCACCACATTTCTGTAATATACTTGGGGTGGGAATCCAGATGGGAAAAGAAACCCCAGAACAGTCATTAAGTGCCCTTACACACAGAAGTACTCAGAGGGATCAGCTTGAGGGCTCAGCAGTCATTAAGGCCACTGACAATTTACACCAGCAATATAATCTTGAAAACCATTAGTTTAAACAACGGCTCCTCCTGGGCTAACACCACAGGCTGACTTCTGACACCCTGCAGAGAGCAGGGCCCTGGGTGGAAGTGCTACACCATGGGCCACAGCTACCAGCCAGGAGTCACACATTAAACTGTCAGGGTGAGTGTCCTGTTCCTCTGGGTCTGTGCTGTCAGTCTGAACTGGACTGAAGAGAAATCAGCACACAACCACTGTCCCTGTCTCACCCAGTAAATATTTTCCTTGTTTTACAGCCACCAAGAGGTGTGGTTCTGGTATCCCAGCCTCCAAAACCAATCCTCTGTGACAAGTTCTCTTCAAAAAGCCATTAAAATTAAGTGTAAAATTACTATTAAGTGACATCTTATCTTTAAATTCTTACTAGCAAGCTATATTTAGATGGTAGGTAGGAAAGAAATAGCAAAGAAGGACTTGGAGCTGCAACAAAATATGGTATTTTGCTCAAGTTCTTTTGTTTCCTGGCATGTGTCACCATTTGATGTGTAATTAGCAAGAATTGGAGGATGATATTACAGACTCTGGATTCTAAGCTGCACATTGTCACATCTGTCGAACCAGGTTACAGACCCACCAGCATTTACCACACCTGTGTCACCCATACCAAGTTAATTCCTGTGAAAACAATGGCATAAGCACAACAGATTTCACCAAGGCCCAGGTTTCTCTCTCGGAGGAAATGCGGTGCACGAGCAGAAGCCAAGAATCTGTAGAAAAGTAATTAGTAGTTCTAGATTTGCTGGGTTTGGGTTGGTTTTTAAGCAGCACTGGTGCTATCATTTATTGTTTGCTACTTTAAGTGTGTTTTCATCAGAGGGTCAAACTGGTTTGAGTTCTGAGGGACAGTCTGCCTTCCCACTCTTTTGGATGGAATTTTGTTTGATGATATCAGTACCTTATATAAATCTCCAGGCAATTATACAAACATTTGGTGCACCTTGGGAATGAAAGTGTGGGAAAGAACAGTTTTGAGCAGGACTTCATGAGAAAGAGTCCCTTCCAGACCTTAATGACATTTCTAATATTCTCATTATCCAAAATTTTATTTCAATGTGGGACACACGTATTTAAGTCCGAATACAGACTAGAAAGGTCATTATCATTGTGTCTGTTCAACTGTGGTGCTGGCTACTCCAAAATGCCCATAAGAGTCTCAGAGTTATCCCAGTCTCATTCAGACAGCACATTTGTGAAGCTGGCCCTTTATTTGGCCCTCTGTACAAAGAAATGATTAATGAAACACAACTTTTTAAATTGACTGTTCAGTGACTTGTGTCAGGCTAAATTAGGTTTTAATTTTTAGGGGGGGAAAACTAACTGCCATGAGATATGGACTGGGAAGAGCTACAAGGACCAGTACAGAACCACCTCTCTCCACCTTGCTACTCTATGTTAGAAGATTTTTTTCTTCCCAATAAAAAAATGTATAAAAAATTCAGAATTTACAAAATCATGTGTTTACTCTCGTTGTCCCTCAGCTTAATTAAATACTCAAGTGAATTCTTTTATTTTTTGGGGTAAGACCAGAGGTTTTTTTTAAATCTCTTCAGAGTCCTAATGCAGAATAAATTGGATGATTTCTATTAAATACAAGCATCAACTGTCAATCTTTGCCATGGGGACAGACTAGAATTGAACAGCCAGCCTATGGCCAAAAGCACAGCAAGAATAAAACAGCAACAGGTTATTAAAAAAGACCTATTCCATCAGATTGGTAAACCTTCAGCCCAGTAAACCAGCCAAGCTTGATCAAGAACTTAAAGAGCAGTAGGAGAACCTCCGAAGCTGAGAGGCAGAATCAGGTGCTGCAATGCAAGCAAACGTTACCAAAATTTCAAAGGAATCTGAAGCCAGATTCTTGCTTCACACTGGAAATGTTGCAGTTCTCTCCAGTTCTCCAAGAGCAGAAAAGACTAGAAAGTCTTCTTTTATCCTGTCTCAAGGCATGGATAGCAATTGTTAGAAGTGAATAAAATAACTATAATTCACCCAATAAACTGTTCTATGCCACCTGTTCTCTGCTATGCAAGCAGAGTAACACACCAGCTCTTACTTTAAAGGGTATTTTGGTACATGCTGAGCCCAGTGGCATAAAAACGTTAATACATGGTTACCATATTTTAATATTAAAAAAAATATATATATAAAAATACATAAAAAGCAGCCCATTTCAGACCCATTCATTTCAGACCCATTCATAAATGCAAGGCAATTATATCACCAGTTGCAATTTCCCTGAGGAATACAGGAGATCACCAAAACGGAATGCCTGGAGAAACTGACACTCGTGCAAATAAGACAATCTAATACATTAAAATATCGTTAATACCATTCATGCCGAACAGAATAAACTAATATTGCTCAAATATTTTTTTTGTTCTCTGAAAACAACTATTTGAACACACCACCTAGATAATGTCAAAACACATTAGGAGCATGCACAAATTTTGGTCTTCCACCCCAGCCTGCTAGGCAGACAAGCTACATACAATAAAAAATAAGAAAAACTAAGAAGATGGGCTGGCTCTACTAACACCTCCACTCTTTAAAACTTCCAGAAAGTATTAGCAGCCAGCAAGCCCTTGTCAAACCTTCTGACACTGAGTAAAGTGACATCAGCTTGTACAACAGAAACTTAAAATCTCTTAAAGAGTCTTGTATGACTAAGCAGAATGCTCTAGCACTTTTGAAACTTGTCTGCATAGACTGAAATATTCATGCAGATGGTCTTGACAACAAAAAGAGCACACTGAACTATCTTGGAGATACTTGGACATTGATGCATTGATAGGGCAACACACAAAGTTAACTAACGCCGAAGTGTTAAAATAATGCCTCTTCATCTAATGGCACAGACAGAGACTCATGCAAACACCACTTTAGGTGGGTGTGCAGTTACCCTAATGCAAGAACAGACATAATCATTGAGAGCCTGTAATGCCTCTTGCTCAGCACAGCAATACTCCACACTCTCCACTCCCTTTATGAGTACATGATAATCACATTTCATACAGAGCTGAACACTTGTTGCTAACAAGGCTGCCTGTACTTAGCTTACAAACTATTGGATTTAGGGCAAAGAGTTGAGAACAGTGCCCGCAAAAGCAGAACACAAAATTCACGCCACATTTTTATATTAAATCCATGCATGCAATTAGTTGAATATACTAAAACCAAAAGAGCCTGGAGGCAGCAAAATATTTACATTTTTCTAAGAAAATTTGGTATTAAAAAGTCTTGGCTCATTTCACAGGCATTTTCTCTGAAACTGGAATGCATGGTTTGAAAAAACTAAACCACAAAGTCTATGCTTTTTAGTGCACTTACAATTGGACTGCAGAAACAAATCAAATTTTACCCACTTCTCTAAGGTGTTACCAGTTTCTCCTATGGGCTGCACATTGGCCTGTCCTCTGATTGTACAATGAAACAATAGGATGCTTCCTCTGTCTTATTGAGAAATACTGTTTCTGATCATACTGCTGATGAAAAAGGAGAATGAAAATTCCAGTGTGACTGCATTTATGCTGTCTGCAAAAACTCAGAAGACCCTAAAGCTGATTGTAATTGCAGAAGGAGAAAGAGCTGTTTTTTTCTCCTGCTTTTTAATAGAAATATGTCTTGGCCACAGAGATGAGGGGGTGGAGTTCTCCGCCTTATCTAGTCAATTCTTAATTTACTTCAAATATACATTCGCTCTGGACAGCTACAGGACATACCTACAAATGGAAAAATTTTTTACTGTATGTAAAAGGTAAACTTTGTCTTTGATTCACAGCAACAATGGGAACTACCGTGAAATTTCATTATAAGTGAAACTGACTTGTTTGTAAGAGCTAGGATACACATGAAAAAATGTGCTTTTTTTCTTCTCAGTGGAAACTAAATATCAGCTGTATAAGCCTTAGAAGGAGCTCTAAAGAATGATGATTTTGAAAACTCAACTCCACACTATATCAAATCAAAATTCCAACCCACAAACGGAAAAAAAATTCTTGTTTTTCTTCCCCAACACAAACATGTATTCCTCAAAATACTTCTAACAGCCATATCCCTCCTTGAAAATATTTACCCATGTCTTTAAACACTGGTAACAGAACAGAATTGTATTGTTTCTTGAGGCTTCTCTGCTATGCATTTAGCATATCTTGGCAGAATGGTTTTTTGTATATACTCACTTGTCTTTAATTTAAAAAGAACACACACATTTTGTGTATTATTTTCCCTAAAACAGTCTCAGCCGGTCTGGATCCAACCCTGCCACTGCTCATTCAGCAGCACAGCAATTCACGCCAAAGGCTAAAACAATTAGATATGAACCAGATGAAATAACAGCTCTTTCCATTTCCTAAATGATGTTGAAGTGTTTTCATATCTTCGTGTGTTTATAGCTGCAGGTGCCCTGTGCCTTAGCTCTAATGTTCCCCTCTGCCTCTCTGACCTGTAACCATGAACACAAGGAACAGATTATAACCTTGATAGTCTGATTTTTTCTGTTGTGTTTCTCTGTGCTACTCTGTAATTTTACCAGTGACGTCTTAATGCCGACAATGGGATGCATTTCAGCTAAATTGTCTAAACATCAGTTGTTCCAGGGAGGAAAGAGTTTCCAAGCATCAGAGTGTAAGGAAGACAAATTATCAGATACTTGCCAACACCAGGCACTAAGCAATGAAGAAACATCTTGCACACAAACCATACAAAATACACATTATTTTCACAGCCACAGGTTAGTTGAATTTCCCCAGTACACATAGATGTTCTTTCCAACTTTGAGTACAGTTGAAAAAATAGCCCCAATTTCTAATCATGCAAAATTCCGTGATGAGGCAAAACATACACTAGGTTTGCAAAAATTACAACAGAACAAAAATAAAATAATCTCTGATGACAACAGGAGGCAAACTGAGGATACTGTATGTAGGAGTAGAGGGAATCCTAGCAAGGTCAGTTAGTTTCCATCACAAATGCATGGAAGGAATTTTAGTTTCCTGAAAGCCCAGGTGAGGGAGGTGCGTGAGCTCATGTCAAAAGAATTAAGCATGAGAAGTTAAGTCTCTCTTCAGACACAGAAATTTGATTTTCACTCGCTAATCTATTATTTTCTGAGCATACCAAGTACCTTACTTCTTCAGTGCCATTTGTAAAGCAAGGTTGCTGAGGAGACAAACACATGGAGCAGATATAAGGCTGAGCACATTCCATGGATCCTTCAGCTTTATCTTTAGAAATGATTTACTTATTCGTTTCTCCCTGGAAATGATTTACTTGTCCATTTCTGCCGTGGAAGCAGTGGGTTTTATTTTCTAATCAAATAGCAGGGGATTGTGTGGTGAGTTTTTTGGTTCATGAAATACAGACTTGAAAAAGAAAGTATTAATACTGCCAAGGAACACATCAATATAAAGTAGTGTCCAAGAAAATAAAAAGCTTTAGAAAATTAATGAACTTAGCATTGCTCCTTTTCTTGTCTGCAGCTGTTACAAAGAGGTGACTTGAAGGAAACAGAAACAGAGAAACAAATTATTTATAATTAAATTAAATATGAAGACATCAATGAAGGTGTATATAAAGATTAGAATTATATTTTAATCATTGCATCAATTTTTTTTAAGTATTTTGGAAATGGCACGTCTACAGAAGGAAATTAAAAGCTACAGAAGGCATATCTGGGGGGCATCCTTGCTGGAAAAACAGGGATATTATCCTAGAGCTTCTTAGGAGCAACTCTTATGTACACTTCAATTAGAAGACTAAAAGATTCCAGCATAAGACCAAAGGCAACAAAATGGTGCCCAGTCTGCCGAAACAAGAAAAATAGAAGTGAGGTTGCCAGAGTAAGCTGGCAAATATCTTATGCTGATATATGGAGACATCACACAAACCTGCAGAGACAACAGAAGAATTTGGAGACCCTTATTTTGACTCTTTTTTTCAAATGGGAAAAAAAAAAAATTTCTTTGAGAAGACTCTTATCCCAAGAGAGAAACAGACCAGGAGAAGATGAAAACAAGTAGTTGAGCACTGGGTATAAGGGTAAAGAGTGGATATAGCCATTAGTTTTATTATGTTTGAATTCGTTAAGAAAATAAGTCTTTCCTAAAAACATTCCATAGCACGTCCAGATGTTAAGTGGCAAGAAAACATCATTGTATCTGTTCAAGTTTGAAAGAATATATGTTTCATNGAAAAAAAAAAAATTTCTTTGAGAAGACTCTTATCCCAAGAGAGAAACAGACCAGGAGAAGATGAAAACAAGTAGTTGAGCACTGGGTATAAGGGTAAAGAGTGGATATAGCCATTAGTTTTATTATGTTTGAATTAGTTAAGAAAATAAGTCTTTCCTAAAAACATTCCATAGCACGTCCAGATGTTAAGTGGCAAGAAAACATCATTGTATCTGTTCAAGTTTGAAAGAATATATGTTTCATATAATTGGCACTGTTGGCAAGGGAAATCATATGGCAACACAATTGAATCACTTGGTAATAGTTATTTGGAGAAGGACTGAGAGAACAAAAGGAAACAAGGAGTGGAATAGGTGCTTCGTGAAGCCCAATGGTAAAGAAAGTAGAACATGATTTTGGATCACTGATCACTCAGGAAAAGAAGATAACATAAAAACATCTATAGATATAAATCAATTTTAAATCTAGTGGCATGTTTTCAGAAATGATCACTAAATCTCAAGTAGGAGATATGATTTATATTATTTATATATATGATTTTTCTATTCTAAAAGATTCTGAGGAAGCTATTATATAAGATAAATTTCATTGTTTACAAGGAAAATTTGCGGCTGTACTAGAAAGAAGATGCACTGGGATGGATTCAAAAAAAGGATTTTGGCATCATTTAGCCCACATCACATCTGTTATAGATAGGTAATAAAACCAAAGCTGAGTCCCAGAAAGTAAGAGTCAGCAACATTCCTAGTATCAGTATCAGCAAGTTCTGGGCTGCAGAAAGAAACAATACTGTAAGAGATTCAGATACCAGCAGAAGAAAACCTTACCAAGATGAAGCAGGATTCTCTAAGTCACGGGAGACTCAAACCTCTTCCAAGGGCTAGTTTTGTGTTTTTCCCAACAATTCTTTAATAAAAACATGCCCGTGAAATGGAAGTGACTTCTTGATTTTCTTTTCTGGGAACAAAGAATGATGGCTTTTTAAACAGCAAAATAAATCAAAGCATAAATTTGATATTAAAGAAAAACACAATAATTAATCTTCCCTTTATCTCATAACAAATGAAAGAAATAGGGGCTTTAGAATCAGGTCAGCACTATGTTATTTATATAGCAAGAGGAGGACACAAGGATGCAACATTGGTGGGCAAACAGAACAAGGGAAAACAAATCAAGTTCTCTTCTGAACTCCTCATGGAACTCTTGTAGATGTCCACCACGCTCTGAAGAATAACAAAAATCAGAATGTCTGAAGGAGCAAGAAGCTCTCAAACCTTAGAAAAAAATAATTTCTTTTATGCAGCCTTTTTTCTTAAGCTCAGACACCAAAGAAGGAAGCAAGAAATTAAAGAAATCCCACATTTTCTAGCTCTTCCTAGGAAACAATCTCTGCCCAAACGCAGAGTGACAAACTGAGATGTTAATTCAAGAAGACAATCTTCCAAGCACCTGAATCAAGTGTAATACAAGAGTAATTCATCTGAGCTTGGTTACTCTTCAGTCTCTTGGAAGAGCAAACCAGTGCTACTCTCAGAACATGTTTGACTGGCAGAAAAAGGTCTTGTCCAACTGGAACATCAAAATGTTTTTAAAGCATTCAAGACAGTCTTACACGAGACATGCAAAACCAGTGGCTTATAGCAGTGATTTATTTAAAAAATATCAAACTCCCATTACTGTGCAAGTTCTAACTTCATCTGAACTGAGGCAACTTTCTTACGTAGCACCACCTTGATCAACTACACACGTGGAAAAATTACACTTCCACACAGTCCCGAGAGAGATTGTCGGGTCTGACTGCATTCAGTTCTCTGAGAAACTGAAGCAGACTTGTAAAAGATATGCTAATTCCAAAGTATTAAATTTTTTCAGAAATAACCTGTTCCTACGCTTCTGGAGCTTACATACCACTTTCTAATGCTCCCCTGCTTCTGTGCTTTAGCATTTTCCTTACAGCCACTAATTAACACACCAAAGTGTAGCAAAATTGACAGGTGAATTATCCTTTAAGAGCATTAAAATATTTTCCAGATAAACAGTTATATCAAAATATGTTTAAGTGATGATTGTTCTGTACTAAGTCACAAGAAGCAGCTCTAAACATCTACCTTGCAAATACGCATCCCACCTTGAGTTTTTAAAATTTCTTTTACATAATGCACCTTTTAGAGTAACAGAAAGCTTCCTTTCCTCCCTCCTCTAAAACCAGCCTTCTAAAACCAGCAGGACCCAATATACCAGCCCCTGCCTGTACCTGACAGGAACAGCTGAATCTCTGTCAGATGATTCTCTATCATCTCCTTTTTGGTGATTATTCATTCCTCTCTCCTCGTCATCTGGCACCAAATAAAACCTGCATGGAGTGCCAAGATCCTTCTTTACATAGTCAGGCGTTCCTCTCTGTGAAACTCGTCTGTGTTTGTGCTAAAAGCACACACGTAGAGCATGCACACCTATTTTTGTTTTGAATCCAAGATAAAAATAGTAAATGCATATTTTTCTGTTGTTAAATCTCTCAAGCTAACAACCATCATATTTCTATGAGAAGGTAGTGGACCAGTTTTTCTTTTAAATCTCTAAAATATGACAACAGTCTGCACAGAGCTGTTTTCCAATACTAAACTATTTTAAGTATAGCAGGTTTAAAGCCTGTTTTGTTATTTCTATATTGCACTATACCTCAAAAAAGCAAACAAGGTCAAGCTTTACCAAGATCTAAACAAGGCATGATGGTTAGAAGAATTACTTAATAAAGATGCTGTTAAACTGAGGGAGCAATTTCAAGCACCTTTGACTTCACCCATCCAATTTAAAATTAAATCTGAAAAGAAATAGAAAAATAAGGTAACTCCTACACATCATGGACTCCTGTATTTCCTCAAAACTGGACAGAAAAAATACTCATATCCAAAAACCAGAAGAACATCACTAAGCCATAGCCTCAGTGGCACTGTTACTCTTTGTAGCTGGAACTGCTATGTCAGACAGACATAAAATTGTAATAAACATACATTTGCCCATTGAGGCACATTCATGAACCCTATTGGACAATAAGACACATCACACAGCCTTGCCAAGCACATCTCAAGGGAATTCTATTAACCAAACATCTGTTCAAGATCATAGCTTTCCAGTATTATTTTGTATGCTGCCTCTGATCTGCCCACAAAAGAGCACACAAACAAGTCAGTAGAAAGCCTACAACACAGTAAGAGGTCCTTTTTTGTTTTTTTACACCACGTGGAAGGCAGTTTTAATTAAAAAGATTTGTTAAAGTGGTGTAATTAATTATAGGACCATTACATAGAACAGTTACTGTTACTGAGGGTAAAAGATTGCTACGTATACCAAGCTATGAGCCAAGGCACATACCAAGGGGGAAATAGAAAATTTAAGTCTCAAACTTTCCTTTTGAAGTTTCTTCACTTTCTAAATATTGAAACAAAGTATAGTGTGGAAAAAAGAAAGGGCTTCCTAGTTGAACAGTCAAAGCCCACAGACAAAACCATCTTACACCGAAAAGCGCTTTAGGATGTGTCCAATAATATTCCAGGAGAAGCCTCAAACCATTCTCACCCCTGCCATCTCAAAGGAATCCAGATTTCATTTGGAGCACAATAGCTCCAGAGCATGAGCCTCACAGCAGTGACAGGCAGAATTCTCTCGAGAGATGGTGGTTTGACTAGCCTCAGGTGAAGAGAACTGAGCCCAGCATTGCCACAGCTCCCGTACGGGCTTAAACAAACCAGCTACTGAGTAAAAAAAGAACTGCTGCAGTTATGACTCCAGGCTCCTACAGCTATACCGTGTAATGTGCAAAAATTTATTAAGAATTTCAAATCTTAGCCTTCGAGAGTTTATTTGCATGGGAGTGTTTCCCCACAGCGTTACTGCCTTGCAACCTAGAGGACTGGGTTGCATTGCAAACCACTGGCTGGGGTTAAAAGCCTTCACCAGGTTTGTCCACCAGCAGAGCAAACCTGCAGGTGCCTTACTCAGAGGCACTGAGAAATCTCAGTTATTTAAACACAAGGCTGTGTTTAAAGCAAGGCAATATACCGTGTCACAATATCCGTGTCACCCTCTCCAGATCTGATTCTTGACATTTACACTGAGTCCCATCTTCTTTGGGAGAGAATTTAGTACACACAAGGATTAATCATTTCTGCTGTTCTCAAATCCCTCTCTGTGATCCAATACACACAACAGCTTTGCTACTCTGCCGTGAATAACTCAGAGTAACTAAAAACCATCTAGCTCATGAATGGCTGGACAATTGACCAAAGCCTGTTCCCAGCTCCCTTCTTTCACAGTCTCTTCCACACAACCGCACTCACAAATTTTACACAAAATTGCTCTGTATAGGGTTCCTGACAGGACTGCAGCGTTTTGCAATTCAGGCTGCAGCAATTCATGGCACTTGGCCTGCCTCTCAGCAAGGTGAAAAACATATCACAAGCTACCTCTTTGGTTACAACGTGCCTTAGCCTAGCTCTTTTAATAGAAGAGGAAACAAACCAGCCCAAAAATAATTACCCAAAGCATTGACATGAGTTTCTCTCCCCTGGGAAGCATGCCATACATCAAACTGCAGCCCTGCTCTGTACAGAAGGATTTTCCATTGTTATGTTCTCTTTGTTCAAGAGTTGTTACTCTTTAAAATCTTGTTCAGTTATTAAAATCCCAACTGCAAATATAGAGTAATCAGAGCCTGCACTTACCTTGGTAAAGCAGTAATTGAAGAATAAAGGATATAAGATTTGCCATGCAGATCTGTGCACAAAATTATTTCCAGCATAAGCAAACACCCAATAACTAATTGTATACAGATTATAGGTTTAATCAACATTGTTTTTTTGTCTTTCAGAGGCTGAAGCAGTCTCAGATGGATAAGATTAGGTCCCTGAATGATGCATAGCAAAGCTGGAGAAGATATTGCCAGACAGAGTCTACCTTTCAGTAAGTATTTTTTTATACCTCACAATGCCTTCCATCATCAGAAGACATAACTTCAGTCTAAGGGTTAGAAAAGAATGTGACATAAAATAACAAGGTATCCCAAATTTGAAAAAAACCTTATTTAATACATGAACCAATGGTCTTTTCACTTGCATCTATTGAGAGTATAAAAACCACCCAGAGTATCATTAAAACACAAGACATTCCTGATTCGAAAATATTTGAATGATGCTGTTTTAGAACTACAAAGATACTTTAAAATAAAGCTTTATAAAATTCTGAATATGAAAAGGAGTGCACTTTTTTACCACCCAAACAAGATTTCTGGAAGACCAGAGAGCCCATACAGTTACTGCTTCATTTTTTTGGCATTCTGCATTTATGGTATATTAGAGATCAAACACGGACTATCTCCATAGTGCAGAGAATTAATCATTTGCATTTGTTTCTTAGTTATTTTATTCGCATTACTGCTTGGAGAGCCACAAAATAAAAATCATTTCAAAATAAGTTGTTAGAAAAACAATCAGATTTGTTTCTTTTCCACCAGCACACATGCCAGGTGGTGTGGGGGTGTGTGTGTCAGGAACTGATATCAGGTCCCCAAAATCCTGACTATATCCAGCATTCATTCATGCTTAGATAAAAGTTTGGATGACATGCGAGTTTAGAGGTATGTAAGCCCTCAATGACCCTTAAGAACCCTGCCTCAGCTATTTAATTTTTTCAGACAAATTACATTGGTAATGCATAATATGTTGCAAGACTGCAACTGATATAAAAACAACATCAGCCTCCCCAGCTGGGAGGTGCAGCCAGGAGGGCACTGCTGTACCCCACATCTTGGTGGAAATATCACTCTTGTTATTTATTCATAAACAAAAAACACCCACAATCACCTCATTTTTCCTGAGAAATGGAAAGGGGGGGGGGACACATAAATCACTGTCATAGGTAATACACTGAGAAGCCAGGTGAGCTGAAAGCTTTTGCCCACACACTTGCCCAGTTCTGACCACTGAGCGTTTGGGGTCATATCTCTAATTGTACTGAGAGCATGGAAAAAGCCCACACACTCTCTGGGCTTTTCACTTGCTTCATGTGAGTTTTGTTTGGGATTCTGCAAAAGTGTTCCATACGGAAAATTAACTCTGAAGGCTTGGGTAAATCCTAACATAGCTTGTAAGCAGACAACAACTTTAACATCTGTATGACACTTAAGGCCATCTTACTGAAGAGAAGTTCTTGCATCAAATAAGCATACTTTTACATGCAGCAGTACACAATCACTAAATACCCCCAAGGTTTTGAGTTCTTGCCACACAAGTGCTTTGTGCCCAAGCCTGAATTTCACTCTTTCAGGTAATCCTTCTTATGAAAGTGCTCACAGCCACACGAGTTTGTTATTTCCCCAGCAGTCATCCCATAACCCCACAGGGTGAGCAGGGGCAGGCTCTGGTAAATCTTACTCCTGTAGCCTACAGCTGCCAAACCTGAATTCCCACACGCTCCCCTGCTGCCTATCTTACCAGGGAAGAGAACAAATGAAACTCCTCACTCCAGCTTGAAGCTTCCTCACATGAAGCCCACCCAAAATTTAAATAAATCTCCATACTTTGTAATGAAGTAAATATATTTCTCCACTAAACCTTGGAGAGTAGATTGGCAACAGGAATCAAGTGGGATGGTGAACATTGACCACTCAAGCAGGATTCTCCGGGGCTCACCAGTTTGCAACCATAGCCAGAATTACTTATGGCAGTCAAAAAGAAAAATATTATTGTGATTAATGGGAGGGTTTAATAGTCAAGCTGGATTTTCTTTTCATTTAAAATAAAAACAAAACCAAGAATAGGGTTGTTCATACAAAAAAGTAGGCCACATCTGCAGAGACCTGAGTGCAGATAAGCACTTCCATAAAGCAGGCGCAGGAAAAGCTTTGGTAAGCATACTTCCCAACCTGGTAAAATCATATCCCTCCTCTTGATGTTCTTAAATTAAGCAAGGGATATTTTCTCTACACTTCTCAGATCATGGTAAACCAAATCAGGATTTGAATGACTAAGGAAAGCTATAAAAATTCATGGTATCAGCATTCAATCCTACTCATTGCTGGAAGAACCTGAAGTGAAAAAAGTCAGTCCCTTCTTTGATCCAAGCATTTTATGCAGTCAAATTCTAATGAAGTTGCATATGGCTTCTTTTCCTCACAGATTCAAAATACCTGGGTCTTGCATTTGTCCATAAGAAATCTGCCTGGGAAACATGGTATCCAAGCCCTCCCAAATTTTATCTACAACAGAGTTAAAACTTTGTAATTTCAGACTTAACTACTAGATATAGCCCAGACATGGGCCCTGGGAATTCAGTTGCAGTATCGTGCTACAGTGATATATCCTGTTGTCCTATAAAATGATCTTAGAGATTAAGAAAAAGCTAACAAGATTTAACAAAAGACTTTTCCAGCTCTTTCATGGACTGCCCATTCCAAAACCAAAGAATTAAACCTTCAGAAGTGCTGAGATTGCCTTTAGATGTGTGATGTGTAAAGTACAATTTAGGAGGGAATGTGTCTGACCTCAGATTAATTTCTTGCAATGCAGACTTTCATTTAACGTCTGCCAAAACACACTACATGTTTATCTTGCAGCATCTGCAACACTTCCTATGAAGTAAGGGAGTGTTTGAGGACAAGAGAAGTGTGACAATAAGCTACAGGCAGCTGCTCTTTTTCGAGGATGCAAACTATGTCATTAACAAAACTCAAGGTACCGGAGTTAGCCCCCAGTGTGTGTCAAGCTTTGGGTTTGTGGCTGGACTTGGGTTTAAGACTGTTTTGTAAAAATGACTATGGTTTGAAAAGTCTGAGTGTCTGTCTGCATCTTTAGAACTGGTCTTGATTGACGCTCTTAGAATTAACCACCAAATCACTTTTATCATTTCTAAATAATGTTTGCTAGCTCAAGGAGAGGTGCCTGGCAGCTGAGCTGTTAAATGCATTGGGTCCTTTTCCCATCTGACACCCCCACTTCAAGCGCAAAGCAAGCTTCAAGTGTCAGAATCTCATTGCTGCAGAGAGATCCTCACAGACGTGTGGAACCAGCAATGGGGGCTGACAAAGTTATTTATGCACTTGGTCTTCCATGGAGCTCTTGCCAGTCATCACAGCTGTGCACATCAGGACTTGGCAGGCTTTAGGCCTACAGTATCTTCAGGTAGGAGCAGCAGTCAGAATTTAATGTGCAAAGTCTCTTACCAAGACCCTGTGCAAGGGAGAATTTTAAATTAAGTTTTGCTTATGCAAATCACTTACATCTTTCACAGACAGAATCTGATGATGAGCAAACACTGTAGGATGTAATAGCATTGAGTGAAGTATTTCATGGGGAGACTTGAATCAGGAGCCAGATAATGAAACAACTGCTGTCATAAGGCAGCTGATGATCTCTTTTGCAGCATTCCATGTATCTCTCAGCATGTAGAAAAATGTTTGAGGCAAGCTTATCCTTGTAGGAATAAATTAAAACATTTACGGAATCTTGTTTCCAAGCAATTTTAATAAACAGTGACACATCTTTGATAGAAGTCAGTTTAACCTAAATCCCACCTGCTATTTTGCTAATAGTGACAATTCAGGAGTTAAACTTAGTAATAGATTTGACGGCCTTGATTAAAAAATAATTTTACTCAAACTAAGTTTCATGAAAACAGTGCCTTGTTCCTGCCTAGTCCAGCTGTGAGAGACAGAAGGAGATTGATGGCTCAAAACATTTTGGGTGCATGTGTGGGGAAAAGGGGCAGATCAAGCCTTGCCTTGGGTGAGGGGATACCTTGTTCCATGCTAATGTTTTCTGAAGTGTTTTATGTTGATTGAATGCTTCTCTAAACTTTTGCCAAAGTTCTCTGATTTTCTCAAGTTTTCCAGTAAAGCTTTTGTTGTTTTTTAAGTCGGTATTTCTGTCATGTGTCTAACTCAGAGTACATGAAAAGCTGTAAGCCCTTTTAAGGGTCTTGTCAAGTGAGTTTTTGGGGACCTGGCACCAATATAATTAACGTAATTTCCAACAAATCTAATAAGAACTGTTTCAATTACCTTACTTTTCCATTATTCCCCATAATATCTTCTCTTTTGGAAAGACTAGACTGTCTTTTATTAATAAAGTGTTAAACTGATAATGATGATGTGAAAAGTTAGGGGAAGAGGGGAGGAGCTGTCTATACAGGAAAAATTGTATCATACATTATTTACCCTATTTCACTCCAACTCCAAAGAAAAGGGAAAGACAGAATAACTGACTTAATGTGAATTTCTGGATTGGACACATAAATGAGTTTTAAGGATTAAGGTCAAAGGATAGATAAAGGGCATAAATCTGCTCAACATTCATTAAGGTGCAGACGTTTTATTAAAAGACACTCCTAATTCAGACCAACACTAATAGAAAAAAATCTGTTAAGACCAGCACTATCAGATATCTACTGAAACAAGTTATTTCTGAATCTTTGCATGTGACTTAAGCTAGTGACACAAAAAGGCAATTAGATAAGTAGATAGATTTCTTTTTTGATGAAATGCTTAAATCCCATTTCGAGGTACTATGGAGGTGTGGAAAACACTGCATACTCTTACAAGTACTATGTCAATACTTTGTAGTCAAAATTGCTTTTTCCCAAGACAACCTCCTTACCTGACAAAACCTATCAGCCAATTAGTGAACGTCCATATATCCAGTTAAAGGTCTATGAGGATACTGCACCAGCACCAGCACAAGCATGTACTGTTCTGAAGTTAAAGGGTGTTTGGAAAACAACAGAGACACATGAAACTCAACTACTTGTTCCAGTGGTGTCCTGGTTATGCCAGGAGGCCTTTTTGACCATCAGATATTAGAAGGCTTTTTTTTTAATCTTAAACAAAAAACTTTGCTTGCATTTCTACTATTTAAAGTGCTGCACTTATCTCTCTACAAGCCATGAAGTACTTTATTCTAGAGTACTTTATTCTAGAAAATCTTTTCACATATTGACTTATGCAGGGTTTTAACATTCAATGATCAGCATGCATTCCTTTGGAGGTTTTTTCTACCATTTATTTAATATAATCTTCTATGTCAGTACTTTATTATGCACCCCATTTGTTTTTATTGCCATTCCAGAAAAAGTCACCATCAACTTTACTTACACAAATTTTTTGTTCTGGACTTCTAGTTACAAAGAGGTCAATCCCTTTTTATGGGCTAGATATGTTTAGCAGTTTTATTTTTACTGTGTCATCAAATAAATACAGATAATACAGAACACAGAATTAAGAAGGCATAAGGACCTCTAAAGGTAGGAATTGGCATAAAACCGTGAGAGAGATTTTCACATTCTATTCTTGTTCAAACAAGAAACACTTAAAGATAAAACAATATGTGTGAGTGGCACCTCAAAAACATGCTATAGATTTAAATGTCTGTTCATATTTCCATAGTAAATCCTGCTTTGTGCAGCTAAAGACTTATCAAAGTTAATTTCCATCAATATGAAGTCTGGCACATCATTCCGCAATTTATGCGCATCTCCTCTTGTCTAATTTTGAAGAACAGTTGATGCAAATTGTTCCAGACCTTTCCATTATTATGAGAAACTCATAAGCTTACTGCTTTTCTTACCGAAGAAAAAAAGCCAAATAACAAAGAACCGGTGCAACCAGTTGAATTGCTCTTACTTTTTATTTTCTAGTAGTAAAAGGGGTCTCTAAGCAGTACATTACCAAAGTTTCTTAACAAAGGCCTACACAGACTATACTCCAAAACTACAGTATTGAGCATGTAGAATCAAAAGGACATATAATTCAACACAATTTATAAATAAAAACATATAAATGTCCACAATGGCACCTTGTACTCGGGCAAGATTGCTTTTAATTTCAGCCTAGACAGTTCCAATATTAAATCCATGAGAACTCCATGTTAATAGCGATTTTGTAATGGACAGGTCCTCTTACAGTAAGCCAGTTTTTATTGGTCTTTAAGTAAAGTCTATAATAAGATTTCAGTCACAGCTTTGTGAAAAAATCCTCACTCCCTTTGGGGTACCCACAACACGGGAAAACAGAGAGTCTGAGCCACCCTTTTACACACACCAGAAGAACAGATCCGTGAAGAAACACCGTTATTGAAAAATTCCTCAAAGCTCCTCCACAGTCACAGAATAGTTGGAAGGGATCCAGAAGGCTCCTCTAACTCTCAAGTGAATGTTCTAGACAGGGATCAATCCCACAATTTTGGCATTATTAGCACCATTCTCTCGCCAGCTGAGCTAACCTCAGGGTCAATCTCTTCTGCATTACCCAAAACTGAAGCAGACCTTAAACAGTATCCATCAGAACACCAGGTACTTCAACATTTAGAGATCAGCAGATTGGAAACTCTTTAAGAAGCTTTCAAACATACATATTTACTGCGCTTCAGTTTGCACAGTGGGGTGGACACTGGGTTCCTTTTGGGGTAAGCTAAATCACAGCACCCCTTATACTCCTGTGGTAATAAACCAAAGGGACAAAAGGTGCATTGATATGCTTCATGCATGCACATGAAGTCCTCAGCTCCTCCCAATTCATTCTGTACATCTATTCCTGTTGGTTCACATCACTTCACACAGGCCAGCCAAACAGGCAAGAGAAGAGAGCCCTGCCCTGTGTAGGAAACCTCATTCATTTGCTGAATGCAACAGTCCCCATTTAAATCTAGCCAAAGCTTTACAAGATTGTCTGTGTTTTAATATACACACAGGAAGAGATTATGTTAACCACAGCAACCAGGCTATTGCAGCACAGTCCTCAGAGCCATTCACTCACATTCTCACTGCATTGCCAACACTGTTATTTCACAGCTGAATCTGAACACCTGACCCAGTTATCAGCAGAAAACATCTTAGAATAAATTCACAAAATGTACATAGAAGAAAAATGACAGACAGCCACTCAACTGTTCATCCAAATGGTCCTAAGGGAATCTGAATACAGCGATGCTGAATAACTGCATCCTGTAACTTGTCACCTGCAGAGCTCATACTGAAGAGGAGTTGTGTCTGTTTGCCATGTAACAATCTTTAAAACTGGTTTCAAGAGAACAGTAAATTTTAATCCATCCCTTGTGTGCAAAGCAAAAAGGAAAACCCAT
This sequence comes from Vireo altiloquus, assembly GCA_013396875.1. NCBI lineage: Eukaryota > Metazoa > Chordata > Aves > Passeriformes > Vireonidae > Vireo > Vireo altiloquus. The sequence goes on along the minus strand of VZRF01003044.1, from coordinate 176,046 downwards.
TTAAAAAGAAAAAAGAAAACTAGCAGACATGAACACAAACCAGGGAAAGAAGTCTGATTTTTTTAGGATTAGAAATCACTTCTCAGTTCGAGCTGAAGCCCTTCAAAGGGGTCATGGAACACAGGGATAATCTTGTCAATAAAGTATACTCATGTTTCCTAGAAGCTTTTGTCACAAATCCTCATTAAAGGCTCCTAAAGAAACTGAGTTGTAATTAGATAAGAGAAGATCCCACCCTTCGTTTCCTATCTTTTGATCACTTATTAATGAAAAAAGTAAATTGCCCTTTCAAAGCAGTTGCTAAGTCAGTCCTTGAAATATATATGGCTCTCCACTGTTCAGTGCACTCAAGTGATCAAGATGGGGTGGAAAGGAAGATGATGCATGAAGAGAAAGGACAGTAGAGTATAGAGTTTATAGTTTAAGAGCTGAGGATTACTGTGACAGGTTGGAGAGTACCTTAGGCAGATGAGTGAAGACAAAGATGAATGCAAAGATGTACACAGAGGGAATAAAGTGGTTTCTGCCTCACAAAAACAAATTAAGGAGAGAGTTACCACTGCGAAAAATACCAGAATTAACTCACTATTCAAAAGCAGGTAAATAGAAGTTTGAGATTATTAGGAAAGGAACACTAAACCAAAAAGCATCAAGCTATTCCTCCTAAAGACTATGCAGACATTTATGAACTCATATTGCATACAATTCTATTAATCCCATTTCAGAAAGATCGAAAAAGTGGAAAATATGCAGAATGTTGTGAGGATAATAAAAGATGTGGGAAAATCTTCTTTAACAGAGGGTTAAGTAGATTAGTTTGCTATCTGAAAAGTAGGGGAGAGAGAGGGAATGGTAACCTACAAAACTGCACAAAGCATAAAGGAGCTGAAGAGCAGATTTATTCTGCTCTACAGCAGGGCAAGGAGGAAGAACTAGGTATCCCCCTGTAGCCATCATGAGCTACTGTGTGCCAGGTGGCCAAGAAGGCCAATGGTATATTGTTTTGTATCAAAAATGGTCTGACCAGCAGAACCAAGGCAGTGATTGTCCCTCTGTACCCAGTACTCGAGGTGTGGCCTCACCAGTTCTGGGCCCCTCACTTCAAGAAAGGCACTGAGGTGCTGGAGCAAGTCCAGAGAAGAGCAACAGACCTGGTGAAGGGTGTAGAGGGTAAGTCCTCTGAGGAGCAGCTGAGCTTAATGAGTGGTTTAGCCTGGAGAAAAGGAGGCTCAGGGGAGACCTTACAGCTCTCTACACCTCCCTGAGAGGAAGTCAGTAAAGAGGGGGTCAGTCTGTTCTCCCTGGTAACAAGCAACAGGACAAGAGGAAATGGCCTCGGGCTGCACCAGGGGAGGTTCTGTTGGACATCAGGAGGAATTTCTTCATGGAAAATGTGGCTAAGCACTGGAATGGGCAGCCCAGAAAGTGAAGTCAGCATCCCTGGAAGTGTTCAAGAAACAGCTGGATGCTGCACTTAGTGCTGTGGTTTAGCTGACAAGGTGCTGTTTGATCAAAGGTTGGACTCAATGATCTTGGAGATCTGTTCCAACCCTAATGGTTCTATCAGCTGGCCTGGAAACACTTTCACTTAGCCAGCTCTTGTGTAACACAGAATTCCACAGTCTGCATAGTGTTCGAAGAGGGTTGGTGGAAGAGTTATTTTTTTCCTACTCAATTCAAACCTCACATAAAATTTTCACTAAAACTAATGTTAGCAAAAGACTTATTTGGTTACTGCAAAGGTTAAGTTAAAGTTTTAGAAAACAAAATGAAAACTGGTCATTGCTAGATATTTTAATATTTGCACTTAGAGAAGAGTTTTTTATTTTCTACACATTGTAGTCTTTGTGTCTCTTGTAGTCTCAGTCCCTGTCTGCTGCTCTCGTAAGAGGCAGAAAGAAAAGTGTCAACTTCAATATCTCTCACTCACAGTCATGTTTCCTTGGGTATCAAGTTCACTCTCCAGAGAACTATTCAACTTCCACAGAAACCACCAAGACAAATACTTGGATAGGCAGAGGTACATGCATCTGTTTCCTGGGTGGTGCAAAATTGTTCTTCATTTTGGTTCTATGGCAGCTAAAAAAAGGGTAGATGAAAATAGCCTAACAAAATTCAGAAAGTTTTCTGCCCATCTCTATCAGCAACCTAAATGCTGAAATTTTTCATTAATGCTGGACTAAAGCATGCAAATAAAAAAATTATAATAATAAAAACAACCAAGACAAAAAAACCACCACCAAACAAAAACCAAAAAACAAGCAAACAAAAAAAGACCAAAAAACCCCACATGATGCCAAACCAATAATCTGTCAGATTACTGTTAAACAGGTCTCCTAGTAAAGGACCAGCCATGGATTTCTTAAGAGTAGCTATAAATCAGTGTGCCATGCTCACAAACAGCTGGCTAATCAAGAGTCTCTGCACCCATTAATCTGTAGACTACTGTAATACATTTACTGGGGTTAATTCTGGAATTCATGGGCACAATAATTTGTCTTTCTTCCCACCCAAAACCAAAGATTACTTGGTGCAACTTTGAGCAATTATTTTGAAGTAATGTATCAATTTATATAAAACATTGATCTCTTTCACAATTTTTTTTTTCACTAATAGGAAGATAATGAAAAGATTAAAGATCAAGGACCATCCATTTAGTACGAAAGGGCTCCCTCTTCAAAATCATTTTGACAAGGATTAGGAAAACATAAAAGCATTCCACACACTATTCTTGTTAAACTGAACTCCTCCTACAGCTCCTTAAGAAAGCAGAAGAGAAAGGCATACCTTTCATTGCAGGAAAAAATAATATATGAAGACCAAGCTCCAGCTTGACCTTTATCTTCCTAAGTGATATCTCTCAAAAGTGACCAAAAGGTTAACTAAACTCTAAAAAGGTCATCTGTCTTTAATCTGGCTATATAGATCCTTTTCTGATGTTCAATAATACACAGCTACTGTTCATTAAATATCACCCGTCCATTCCGTATTTTCACCTTCCGTTTTCAGCAGCAGCTAGATTTCTGTTCTGTCATATTAAATAACTTGCAACTTTTTCCAGTCCAGCACATTTTCTGGGATAGGAAGTGTTTTGTGGTTATGTAAATAAATTCCGAACAGTTCTCCTTCTATAACAATTCTGTAAAGTCAGATATATACATATTTGCTCTGAGCACATTAGTGCACCACTATGTGTCTCTCATACTTTTGAGATATAACAGTCACCTCTTTTGCTCCTTACAAGTGATGCAGCTCAAATCATGTTCCACTAAGTCTTATTTCAAAGCAATAATATAATCCAAGGTTATATCAGAAATTAAACACTGAACTTCAAATTCAGTATACAAAGTAATGTTATGCAGGATCAGGTTCTTCAGATGTCTAGAGATTTCAGAATGTACTGTGATTAAGACATCTTTTTTTCTTAAAAGATTGTATTTCTATATGTGCAAATACATCCTGAAAATTCACATGATCTTATTGAATGGCACAGGTTATTCTTGTCGCTTTCTTCTCTTTCCTTTTTGTTTGCTATTTTCCAAGGACTGCTAGTTGCATTCTAGGGTCAACATTGCAGGGAAAGAAGCTCACTACTTTTTTCATCCTTTCAAGGACAGCAGTATTCCGAAAATCTAGCTGATTCCACTCTTCATTGTTCACAATCCAGCTGATCAAATATCAAAAAAAAAAGTAGTGTTATCTTCTAATTTTTCGTCAGGTGTGTAATGAAACCCATGAAAAAGACTTTAGCACTCTTCTGGTTAGCTTTCATGTTTTCTGCACATCTCCCTTGAGGTCAATCTAGAATATTCACTGTGAAGAACTATTTTTTTAAAAAAAAGTTTTATGTATTTTTTCTCTTTGTATACAAATTTTTAAAAGATTATGTAGCATAAAAAAACTGTTTTAAAAATTAACTCTTCAAACTACCACCATTAACCTAAGCAGAAGTAATGTATCAAGTCACTCAAAAACATGCTGTCTTTGGATGGGCTTCTCCAGTCCTCCTTGCTCCTGGAATTAAAGAACATAAGTGACCCATGGGCAGATACTACTAATTCTCTTCACTGGTAACAATACAGGAAGAAACAGAACGTCTAGACTAACAATTTTCTTCCACCTCTCTCCTAGCTATAATATATAATAAAAATATTAAATTATATTATAGTTGTTATAATTAATAGTAATATATTATACAATTGATATAATCAGCCCTCTTATGATTATCCTCTCTTGGGTGGCAGTGCTGAGGCTGTTAAGAAGGGCACCAGGGTAATTAAAAGATCCTTCAAGGCTCTGTGTGGATTGGTTGGTGGGGCAGGAGCACAGGTGGTGTTCTGCTCAATCCCTTCAGTAGCAGGGATGAATGACAAAAGGAATATGAGAACCCACATTATCAATGGATAGCTGAAGGGCAGGTGCCATCAGGGGAATTTTGGTTTTATAGATCATGGGGTAATCTTCTTGGCACCAAGCCTGCTTGAATCAGATGGGCTCCCTCTGCCTCACAAGGGCAAAGGGATTCTAACCTGTGAATTGATTGAGAGGGCTTTAAACTAGGTTCAAAGAGGGAAGGAGATGTAACTAGACCCTCCAGAAACAAGCCCAAGGGTGGTAAGCCAGAGTGAGGGGTAAAATCAGCAGCCCAGCTGAAGTGCATGTACAATAATGCACACAGCATGGGTAACAAACAAGAAGAGCTGGAAGCCATGGTACAGCAGCAAAGCT
>VZRF01003044.1:111447-161867 GCA_013396875.1 Vireo altiloquus | reverse complement strand
CAGAATGCTCATGCCGAAAACAGGAGAGGAAGAAAAAATGAGTAAAGGAAGGGGGACAACAGGATTTTACTGGAAGGGCTGTTAAATTAAATCAGCTTTCAAGTAGAACTAAAATTAAAAAATTGTATTACCCAAAAGGCATGAAGAACTCACCTTCAAGCAAAATGCAAGATAACTATATGTTTCACCAATCTATTTGTCAGCCTCTACCTTCAGAGACAACAGCTGTTTCCTTAAGCTTTTAATTTCAGTGTTAAAAAACCTTTTTTGCCATAAGGTTTGCCAGGAGTTTAGAAACATTTTTGCAGTGAATTCATGGCAGGCTTTTATTTTGCTCACAGTGGTGGTGCTGAACTCTGGAATAATTAGGGCATCGGCCTCTGGTAATGTTCCTACTTCTGCTCTACAAAGCTGCAGAGGCACATCTTGAGGTCAGTAACACAATGCACACGGGTGGATTGACCTTGCCTGCATGCCAGGCACCCACCAAAGCCTCTGTCTCTCTCCTCTGCTGCTGGACAGGGGAGAGAAAATACAACAACAGGTTCATGAGTTAAGGACTGGGAGAGAGGCCGTTCACCAAATACCATCATGGGCAAAACAGGCTTGAATTATAAATATTAATTGAATTTATTACTAACAAAATCAGAGCAGAATAATGAGAATAAGAAGACCTTGAAAACACCTTCCCCCACCTCTCCCTCCTTCCCAGCTCCTCCTCCTTCCCCAGTGGTGCCAGGAGAGAGGGAATGAGGGTTATGGTCAATTTGTCACACGTTGTTTCTACCTCTGCTCAGGGAGAGGAGTCCTTCTCCGGCTCCAAGACGAGGTGCTTCCCACAGGAGACAGTTCTTAATGAACTTCTCCATTGTGGGTTCATCCCATGGGCGACAGCTCTCTGTGAACTGCTGCAGCGTGGGTCACTCTTCCACAGGGTGCAGTCCTGCAAGGACAGACTGCTCCAGGGTGGGTCCCCCGTGGGGTCACAAGTCCTACAAGGAAACCTGCTCCAGTGTGTTCCTCTCTCCATGGGTCTGCAGGTCCCTGGCAGGACCCTGCTCTGTCACAGGCCTTCCACAGGTTTGCAGCCTCCTCTCAGCCATCCTCCTGCTCCAGCACGGGTCATCAGGGGTCTCCAGAGGCTGCAGGTGGATCTCTGCATCCCTGTGGATCTCCATGGGCTGTGGGGACACAGCTGCCTCACCATGGTCATCCCCACAGGCTGCAGGGGAACTCCAGCTCTGGTGCCTGGAGCACCTCCTGCACCTCCTCCACTGCCCTCAGTGTCTGCAGGGTTGTTCCTCTCACATGTTCTCACCCTGCTCTTCTCTGGCTGTGATTACAACTCTGCAATAACCTTTTTTTCCCCTTTCTTCTTAAATCTGTCATCACAGAGATATCACCATAATTTCTAATTGGCCCAGCCTTGAACAGCAGCACATCCATCTTGTAGCCAGCTGGCATTGGCTCTCCCAGGCATGGAGGAAGCTTCCAGCATCTTCTCACAGAAACCATGCCTGTAGCCTCCCCTCCTCCCCCCACCCCACTACCAAAGCCTGGCCACACTAACCCAGTACAACATGTATTACAAAAATTATGGCAAAATGGTTACAAGCAGGAGGAGAGGATTTCTCTAAAGATTATGACAGGGACAATTCACTCCTGATTAAAAATGTTTTCTTGCTTGTTATTTGCAAATGCCATAATTTCACTTTATTTTAGACTCCCATATATTTAAAAAAAAAAACTGAATAAATTCAGGCTTTTAGCATGGAGACATTGAAGCATATGGTAATCCCAGTCCCAAACACTAAAATGGGCCTGTCTGTGCCAACTCTTAATTACCAGCTCATTAACACTCAGGTGTCAATTGCTGATGGCAAAGGCAGTACTCAGTTGGCCTGGTTTCTGTCATGCACAATGTAATTAAATTGACCTCCGCAAAAGGAGCCCTGTAGTTGCCTGATACCACTTGGACACCCATTGCCGCACTAATCACAATCGTGTAATTTAGTGAATCACAGAGTGTAATGAGGGAAAGACTCTGGAGAGTACTAAATTGTACTTGCATATGTAATAATGACTTTAAGGACAATTAGGGAAATAGTCGCTGCTCTGTTTTCTTCTAAGCTAATAATGAACTGCAGTAACTGCTTGAGCTTCTGTTGTTGATTTAAAAGTTTAGCTGCTATTTTCTATTTTAAAATAATGGTTAGAAGTAACTAAAGTGTAAAAAAAAAAAACATTGAATTTTCTGCCGCTTTTGTTTGGGGTAGGGTTAATTTTCGTCATCGTAGCTGATATGGGGATGTGTTTTTGGATTTCTGCTGTGAACAGCATTGATAATTCAGGGATGCTTTGTTATTGCTGAGCAATGCTTACACAGAGATGGACAATGCTTACCAAGATGGACGTGTCACTTCCCTGGTAAGGTCTCCAACTTTGGCACCAGCATCTGCCTGGGACCTGACCTTGAGTACTGTGTCAAGTTTTAGGCACCACAGTGTAAGAAATATATAAAGTTTTGTCCTGGTTCTGACCAGGACAAGGTTAACTTTTTCAGTAGCCAGGAGCAGCTATGGCTAGGACCCTAAGGTTATTCTATACTAGCCCCACAGGGAGCAGGGAGGAGGAAAAAAAAGTCCATTTCAGTCAGGCCAGTGGTGAAAGGAGCGGTCAGGGTAGACCCCAGTTCTGTGTTGTGAACCATCAGATGTGAATCATTCACCTCTCCTCTAACTCTTGCATCATAACTGTTTCTGTTATGTTTGGTTTTATTCCATTGCTGTTTCCAGTAAATTGTTCTTATTTAAATCAATTATCTTTACCTTTTTTGCCTCCATTTCTTCTCTCCATCCCTCCACAGGAGAAGGGAAGGGGGAGTGGGCAGTTAGCGAGCAGCATGTGGTTTGGAGTGTTTCAGTGGGAACACTATGTTGGGGAATTCCAAAAAGAAAATTTTCCAAAAAGCGTGTCAAGCTATGAGAAAATGTCCAAAGAAGGGCTGCAAAGATTGTGAAGAATCTAGAGGGGAAGCTATACGAGGAGCAGCTGAAGTCACTTGGCTTATTCAGGCTGGAGAAGAGGAGGCTGAGGACACTACAGAAGAGGGGACCTCATAGCTGTCTACAGAGTTCTCACAAGGGAAAGAGGAGGGGCAGACGCTGATGTCTCCTCTCTGGCCACCATTGACAGCACTGTTGCAACCCATCTCTGAGTCAGGGAATCCAGGTTCACTCTTAAAGGATCCCCTGGGATGGATTGAAGCTCTAAATAATTGAATGACGAATTTTATTAGAACAACTACTTTGAAACTGTAACTGGGAAAAAAAATGTAATGGGTTGGAAAAGGGTGTATAGCCATCCTGGGATGTATGGTCATCCTAAGAGTGGAAATTGTAAAGGGAAAAGTAGGGAAAGGGAGGTAGAGAGAAGAGATAGAGAGATATCCCAACCCATGGCCCCTGCGTGGGTGATCATTGTCTGTAGTTGCAGGTCCATTTGGAGTGAGGATCAATGTACGCATCAAAAAATTGGGGTTTTTGTAACCCTGGTTCTTCCAGAAAGCACCCCAATACCTCCTATGGGAGCAGTTCTGGTCATGAATCTTCTTGGGAGATTCTGGAAGTCTGGTGGCACCGAGGGGATGGAGGGGGGATGTGTGTGTCTGGGTGTGCCTGAACAAAGCTTCTGAACAAATCTCCTGAGTAAACTTCTTGAGGCTGCACGGAGCCGGGTCCTGGTGTAAGAAAGAGACCGACATGAAAACACTGCTACACTTCAACATCTGTTTCTTAATGATGATTTCAAAAACAGCTTGTTTAAGGCAAAGTTGAGCCATAAGGTCCAAGTGGTTTACTACAAGGACACAAGGGAATGGTACAAAACTGCCAGGGGAGGTTTATGCCATTTCTGCACCCAGAGGTGTTGGGGCCCTGGAAGGGATTGCCCAGGGCAGTGGTCACAGCACCAAGCCTGACAGAGTTCAAGAAGCATTTGCAAAATGCTCTCAGGCACATGGTGTGATTCTGGGGATGTCCTGTTCAGGGCCAGGAACTGGGTTTAGATGATCCTTGTATGACACTTCCAACTGAGGATATTCTGTGATTCTATGAACATGATCTATTTGTATGAACAGGATTACTCAGTTTAGACAAGATTTAAATAATGAAGTTCTCTCTGGCTGATATAGACCTCCTGAACTCTTCAGAGAACTCTCTGCCTTAGGACTTAAGAAGATGAGGCTTTTAAGATTGAGCTTATTGTACTGATGTTTTTGTGTAGAAAAGATGCGGCCCTATTTTGGGGGCCTGGTCTACAAATCACTCTGTGTTCATAGATTGATGATCAGAAGGCTTTATTTATAGATAGATAAGTAGATAGATATTAATAAAAAGATGATTGAGAGAGAGGGAGAGATCAGCAGCTTCTACAGCAGGTGCTGGAGCTGCGATCCATCTCCATGTCTCTCTCATCTGTGTCTGTCCAGCACCAGAATGGAATGCACAACAAGAATAGAGAGGAAACCTTTGATTGGTCAGGCAAACACCTTACCATAAACATTTCTCATATTTACATTCTTTCTCTTGGGAAACTACAGAGAGCTACCTTAGAAATGGAGTTAACTATTTAGAATTGAAGACAGGTTAGAAAGAAATTGCTTTTCCCAGCTTGTCTCTGAGATTCTCAAAAACCCACTGCCAAGTCATGACCACATTTTTGTGCCTAAATGAAGCCATCAATATTTGAAGTCTATGCCATCTTGACCTGCTTCTTGGCCAGGTAAGCAGCACTACCAGTCATTTCAGTGCTGCTTCAATTTCAGCTTTCTCTGATACAATTTTCTCTTTCCCTGTGTTATTTAGCAGCTTACTTCCATATCCTAATGAGGTCACCTAATGTTGATATCTAAACTTGAATGGGATCAATCTAGGCTGCGACATGCAACAATTCAAACTTGCAAAGCTCCAAAAGGTCAGACGCACCTAAACTAGAGTATTTTGTCTTCATTAGTTCTGAAGGCTATGAGTCCCCAGACTGACCTCTGTTCTTACACAAGTCGTGATATTCCAGAACTGATATTTTGGAGAAGAAAAGCTCAAATTTTCAAACCTTTTCATCCCTGCTTTCCCTCTGTCACCAGGCCATCTTTCCTACACATCTTTTATGATGTACAAATGAATTTCAGCACCACATAGACTGGGTTCCCACTTCTCATTGTTGGGTATATTCCCTTGTGGTTCTTTGCTTGGTTGTCTAAATCCTGGTACTGACTTTAATAATTAAACTGTTCCAAGTGGGTATCCTATGTTCTAGTTTTTACTAATATTGATAAGTAAAAATGTGATGTCCACACCCAAGTATGGGTAAGAAAGGATATTTTGAACCAGTCTTTTTACTGGGGATACATTTCATCAATCAGCAAATCACATATGATATGAAGCAGAATTTTTGTGATACATGTGAGTAACTTTTTCATATATACTATAGAATGCCAAGTGTATTTTTATGGGGAAATTGGATGGTGGCAATTTATAACACATGTTGAAATGTAAAAATTCAAGACTCTGCTGCAAGTATTTTGCATATAATAAAAATCTGCATCTTAGATCTTTCTTTTACTCTGATACCAGTGGGATATCTGAGCCTGGGCTTGTGTGTTATCAAATCAGTCGTCATGGTGAATGGTTAAAAAGCCACCACCAAAGAGTGCAAGCCATCTGATGAAGAGTTTGTGAACTGGGAGAAGAACAAAAGGACTTTTTAGAAAGTAAAACTTTAGTTCTCTGAGAGTGAAGTAAATAGATTTGCTGACAACTTTATCAAAAACACGTAGAAGGAGCAAAATAATTTCTAGAGATGTTACAAAATCTAAAGAATAGATGAAAGCATTTTGTGTGATGATGAATTTATTAAAGATTGTGAATTCTGGAGAAGTGATCCATCTAACAAAGAGAAAGCAATGCTGTGCAGAGATTAGGAACAAAAGGGAAGGATCCTTCTCAAAGAGTGGCAGGCTGTCAAGGAAAGATACTTCCCAGTGAAGTGCTAACAGATGTAACAGATGAGACTCTATCAGTTGAAAGTTACACAATCTACAAACAAGAGGAATTCAACATTGCTTCATGCATAAGCTCCTACCTGCATAACAGCACTCAGCATGGATTGCATAAACATACAGCGAAGGGAGGCAGAAAAATCCATGGTACCCTCCCAGCAGACATCTGTAAATGTGTCTTGTGTTCGTTGAACAAAGAAAGCTTAATGCTGCAGTAAAGGTGATGGAAATGCTGCATCCATAATTGTGGGAGAAAGGAAGTCAGACTCTTATTTAATGTAGTAACTTGCTTTTGAAAAACGTTGAATATTCCTGGCAACCTGTGGTTGCTCAAAAATTTTTAAAATAATTGTTTGGAGACAATGCCCTGGTTCCAGCCAGGACAGGGTTAATTTTTGCAGTAGCCAGGAGTGTGGCATGGTCGGGACCCAGAGGGTATTCTATGGGCCAAGTGAGAGGGAGAGGGTGAGAGCAGCACGTGGTTTGGAGTGGTTTCAGTGGGAACATTAAACTGGAGAATACCACCCCTAAACCATGACAGCCATGAACTATTTTTGGATAAAAATTGCTTTCAACAGCTGATTTCTTTTTGGCTGTGAGCTGTGACTGAGTACAGACCAAGGGATGGCTCTTCAGGAATGGCCTGCTCCCCGGAGGCTCCACGCTGAAGTCCCAGCAAGGTGAGCTCACTGTGCTAAGAAGCAGACCATGCTATCCCCCAAGCAGCAGAGCTAGCTGCAACCTTCTGAAACTCCAAAATTTAGCTTATTGTTGTAGCTAGTGTATGACATGAGCATTCATAAACAAACCTAATAAAAATGCCTGATGTTTAAAAGCATTTTCCATTCAGTTTTTGAAAGGCGATACACAATATTGATACAGACAGAAGTACTGAGATATGTACACAGAGCTTGCTCCATATTCCTCGAACAACACTTTTAGTTATTCATTCACCACCTCTACTGTCCCTACCACTCCATTTCTACTTTATTTTGCCTTCTTCCCTTAAGGAAGCAAGCCCTACTTTTCGTCTGTGTATGTTTATCCCCTCCAACACGGACTACCACTCTTTCTGGTCATGACAGCTGCTAGTGATTTAACATACAAATGGCAGCCAGAAATCAGCAGGCCACAGGGTGTCATTTTTTATGCTATTTTATCTTTGATTCTGCCCAGTCTGAGGGCAATAAAGAGAAGGATGGTACTGATATAATTCAAGGTGATAAGCAGATCCTTCTGACTTGAATGGGCTTCTTGTGATCTTCCATATTATTTATGGGTTCAAAGCCTACTGAGGTTTTGATCTTTTAAGAAAGACATTTTCTCCCAATTTAACTCCTGTATATTGAAAAAGTGCAGGCAGAATACAACAGGGTGTTAAAATACAAGATCAATACAGAGAGGTATTCCCACCAGCACCAAGACAGAACAGTCTCTGTTGCTCTCTTCTTTCTTCTTTGAAAGCCCTAAGGGAACACAAATCCTGGGAATAGGATGAGAGCAGAGAGAGATCTTTACTTCTAATAATATAGTGTGGAAGCAGTTTAGTCAGGATGGCTGATGACAAGCTGACAAAATTCTGGTATAATCAGCTTATCTGAAGAATGCAGAGTTATTAATTCAGATATCTTTTTATATTAGCTCATTTCTTCTTCCCTAAGCTGTGAGCTCTCTGCTACGACTTTGAGAGGGACAAACTCATACCTCACTTTTAAATTCAGTTTGCATTCATTGATTATTTATGTTTATTCACTCAGCTATAAAATAGTAGTTCAGCATAGATTTTTGGTATTTTGATTAACATGTCTGTTTGCCCTCTTTACAATGGACCTGTCAGGGCAGGATGTTGAATTGCACTAGGCTAAGAACCTACTTTTATGCTCCTTGGTTTATTTAGATGAAACTGGAATTGAAGTAGGATTTTACCTGTGTGCCAATAAGTGCACAAAATTCTTCAAATGAATTTTTTTTCATACGTCTCTCATTATTTTACTTGTTCAAAGTACTTATTCAGGCCAATTTAAGTGTCTTGGAGGGGGTGAAATTGGGGAAAGAGGGAGAGAGAGACCTACTATAGGTCTGCAATGTTTTTCTTTGTAAGAGTGAGCCAAGACCAAGAAAATAAAACAAAGACCTTGAGTAACACTAGTGACAACATATGCACAGGAAACGTTCTTGTCTGATTTATTTGAAACAACTATTGTTCTGCAATCTAAGTACTCTCGTATTTCACAATAACATAACATCAAGGAAATAAAATTACCAAAACAAAACTGCATCTCAAAATGGAATATTCCTTTTCCACCGTGTTTGGAATGTCCCTTTTACAATGGAGGCATATTGTGCCTGCTTTATTACAGTCTCAAAGAACAGGTCAGGTCAACCTAAAATCCCTGTATTGGTACTGGCATTCTAAGTGCTGATCCTGCTGCAAGGCAAGGGAAGTGGGAACAATGACTGCCTGGTGTCAGGGTGCTTGGGGGGTGGGGGCTCCCCAGGAGTGGCAGAAGAAGGTCTATCCCTCTCTCCCAAGCAGAGAGCAGGTGGAGGCAGCCCCAGTCTTGGGCATTGAACACCTCCCTGGGGACCAGACTGGGCCAAGGAAGAGCAGAATCACTGGCCCATGGATGGAGATCAGCACCAGGCTTGGTGATGGGAACCACAGTGAGAGGCAGCCTTGGGAATTCTGAGGCAATCATAGTCCATGAGGTTACTGAGGGGTGGGAAAATGCTCTTTTTCTACCAGCAGTTCTGTAAGCCACAGTCTTACTTTATGTCTTCTCTGTGTCTTTGCAGTTTGTGATGCTGGTGTGCAGGCACTTATTCCAGGGAAACAGCAAAGTATTGTTTCCCAGCTCAACTGGTATGATAATTTTATTATCATCAATAGGATGAGTCAGGAAAGACCTTACAGAAAATTTATTCAATTGTCCAGGATCTCTGAACTTTTCAACCTCTGCCAAGTAAATACCAGGTAAGTCCCTCCCAGCAATGCATTCTCTTTGTGCAGGATTTTTAGACTTTCCTTAACACCATTATGTCCAAATATTTTCTGGTAAGACATTCATCTACATGACCAGCATGTCAGGGGTTGTTTTCTCTCTTGATCTCTCCTTTTGGAAGGCGAGAAAACTCTGTTATACACCTTCTTCCACTCTCTGTGTCATCTACAAACACCTACTGAGCAAAACTTTTTATGCAGTACTAAACACTCCCTGGAGCACAAACCAATGAGTCTGTATTTAATCACTGATAAGCCATGAGAGGTGGCAAATGTGCCTTGTTCCTGCACCAAGAGTTGTTTAAATGCTCTTGCAGACTGCAAAAGTAGAAAAGGAGATAATCCTCCAACTCGCGGTTTAGAAATTCTTCCAAGCTGGATGCAGGAATTACGTGAGGTGGAAAGAACTGAATATGGATTTCTCACATCCTGATAAAATATTCCAGAAGTCATACCATCTGTCCAGGAAATCTCAGGTATCTAGTCTTCAACATCTTAACAAACATCTTAATAAACATCTTTACAAAACAGGATCCTACTTTCAGGTGTTTGCAGAAAACATGTATTGAACAGAAAACTGCCAGACAAAGAAATGCTGATAGAGGACGTTTTTATGCCATATGATCATAATATTTGCTCATAATCTTGGCCGCTGAGGACAAATGCTTCTTTAATATGATGGGATCTAAACCCAATTTCCTTTTCCCAACCCTCCCTAATCATCAAATCCAAAAGGATTTAGGCTCTGAGTGGAAAGATGAAGAGCTCTTCATTTTTCTCTTTGAAGCTGTCCCATTTTGAAAAGAATAATTATATATTCTTTTGACACAGAGACCAAGGGCACCAAATTGCATATTGCTCTCTAGACTGCTAGTTAGCTCATTAACCCGGATGTGGGGAGAGCTCAGTATGGTAGCACCCATGTGATTTTACATTATTTTATTGCATAATCACTGTTGTGGTGGTGTTTTCTCTTATTATTTTGATTTAGGAAGTAGGTTCTGCTCCCACCTCTGCGATAAACTTCAGTATGAAGTTTCTCAGTTATGTTTCAGGAAAATAAGGATAGTGATGTGGGAATCTGTCATAACACTGGAGTATTATTTGGGTTACTAATAAAGGATATAAAAGCACACAAACAGTAGTCAATAAATCTATCTTTAAAAACCTATCTTTAAAAATTTATCAATAAAAAGATCTATCTTTAATATAATTTTTTTTTCAATTTCCATAGATTTTCCAGTGCTGACAATTATATTTGGGACAAGAATATAAAATTTTTGGGTTTGTTTTTTTTCCCATTAAGCTTTAGATCTGTGAAGATTAGGAATGTGTTCAGTAAAATGGTAGATTTATCTCTGTGAATGAAGAATTAAACACCTAAAAGGTTTGCATGCAAATAGTGGTTTCCAGTTTACTCCAGCTAGAAAGGAAACAGGAAAGGAATTTCCCCAGTCTAGTAATCGGCGTGCAGGCTTCAAATATTTTGTGTTACGCATTTCATGTCCTTATTCCCGAGCAGTGGTAGGTCTGGAAATTATTCATATAAAAGAGAAAAACGCTAAGCTACTTGATTTTGCCTCAATCTTTTCCTAACTTAGGGGTACTTATAAATAGACTTAGTAAATACAAAAAAATTTTGTTTCTTTATTAATAAAATTAAATTAATTCCCTGTGTTGTAACATAGGAAGGGACAACAGGAATCAAAGTAGCAAAATTAAACCCAGGAGCCTTAATCACAGTTTCTATATGATAAGGACTGATAGAACTCCATCTATAATTATGAAGGAAAAATTAAGTTAGACTGGTGAGTCTATTACTTAACTATTCATAATGACAGGAAGCCCTCAAAAGTACCTGACATAAATGGTCAAAAGCACAATGAAGCATCATCCTTGAAAAAGCAGTGTGTGAAGCAGAATATATGACAATACTTCTGGAAGGAAGTCTGTTAAATTTTCACGACGGGATGAGGAATGTTCCGGAGCGTTTGGTTCTGGGGCCTTGGGGCTGGCTCTGTGCAGCCCAGGGTGACTCTGTCCTGCTGGGGCTGTGGTGAGAGCCTCCCTGACCCGTGGAAGGACTCTGCTTCCCTGTGCTGAGCCTGATCCTGACCCCTACCCATGTGCCAACAGCCTGGCTCAGCCTCCCCCATCCCTGTCCCCAAGGACAGGCTGGATGCCAGGAGTGCCCCCTTCCCATCCCCTGGAAAAGGGTGTAAGGGAGATATGATTCCTTACATATATACCTCAGCCATTTTATTTCAATGTAGCTATGATTGAGCTAATGTAAATGTGTACTTGGAGTGCCAAGAAGCAGATTTATTTTTTGTTTGGGGGGTTTTGTTTGCTTGTTTGTTTAATTTTTAACAGATCGTTTCAAGCAGCTCAGTGAGGTTTAATGATATTATTACAAGGTATATTGCATTTTCCCTCTAGATTATATTAATTACCTATCTTTAACTTCCAGCATACTTTCTCTCTTCTCTTTCTTTGTTGACAGCCAGAATATAAATCAAACAGAGCTTCTCTCAAAAATTGAATGGCTGAGAGCTCCAAGGGCATCATTTAGCCTCATCTTCAGGGGGTTGAGCAGGAAAATGTTTGCTTGCATTCATTTTTTTTTTCCAGATAGCATAAGCCACAACAAATATATTGCTCTCATGGTGAAATCTTTCTCCTTTCGTGATATTTATGTTCCTGAACAAAACACTGTAGTACCAATTTAAGTACCAATTAATGCTGTCTGTGAGACTAGGAAGAGCAGAACCTTCTGTCTGTTTCGCTCTTCCTCTCTTTTTCTTCTTCACACAGGAACAGTGCCACACCACTGCTTTTCCATCACCACCCCATAAAGTTTCAGCTCTCAATTATTCTGATGGCTGGTTAGAAAAGCTGTAGTGGTGGGGATGGAATTACCAGGCAATTTTGACGTCAGGCTTCATCTAGGTTTTTTTTTTCCATGTTACTCTCAGCAAGTGGGAACAACCTCCCTCCACTGAGGTGAATGTGCAAACCATTCAGAGGACTGCTTTTATACTCCCAAGTATGTTAGACCAGAAAAGATGATAAAAAACATCTTTCAGTTTAGGTCTGAAAGGAGATATTCTTAGGATCTGTTTTTTACCTTCCAGAGCAGAACTTTCTGAAACATCCATAAGGTTGAGGTTGATATTTTCTTTCCTTGTTTTGCTTACATTTTCAACCAACAGCTAAGACAGAGTAAGAATATTCTGCTCCAATTAATTTTTGGTTGTCTGAACTTCTGCATAATAAAAACATGAATTTGTCATTTCAGGACTGTATTTCTGTTTCTATCTTAATATAAAACCTAAACATTTATATCACTTAACTTCTTGTGCTGTTTTGCCTTGAGATAAAATTATCAGAAATGTCTATTTTACACTGACACATATGTGTGTCCAAACTTTCAAATTTCCAAACTGGATTGTGCAGCTTTTCAAAAGCAAAGCTAGTGAAGTTTCCCTTTTTCTGATGTCAAATAATTTTATTGCAGGTTGCTCTTGCTGAAAAATGCATAAAGAAGTGAAAACTTCCTTTTGCTCTCCTTCAGATCACTGCAACTTGGGCCACTGCCTTTAATGGAATTAGGCTCTGATGCATATAAAATACAGCTCAGTTTTGCAACCTGAGTGTTTGGATCCAAGACTTCTAAAACTTAAGGTTGGTTTGGTTACATTCCTTTTATCGTGTAGTTGTAAGGCTTTGTTATACAATTCATTGCACTCCAGAGTTAGTGCAAATCAAAGATGAGTTATCCAAAATATGCTTCCAGGTGGAGCATCAGATGAACTTTAATCTTTGAAGTGCATGTATTGGAAAGCATTCTCTTTTTTAAAATGTTTGACTTAACTGTTTTTTTTTCCATATTGTATAATTTAGATTAGTATTTCAGTATATATTCACCTATTGTCAAAGTATCTGAATCCTGTTTGCAATTTTTGATATCTTCTACTTTTCTAAAGTGGTTAACATCCAGAGGACACTTTAGCCAGTGCTGATGCAGTGAACAAGAAAACTTTAGCACAGCATCTTTCATCTTGACTCAGCAAGATTTCCAGCAGTTGCATTTATACAGTTTTTTGACAAGATGCTTCCTAAGCGAAGCGTTTGCTTTCTGGAGAACTACACCCACAGAGATTTCATTTTTCTTGATGTCTGTCAATATCATGAACTTTATTAACAAATTCAAATTCAAAAACCATTTCAGTTCAAGAAATCTGTCCAAGTTAGTTCTTGCTTATTTCTTACATATGAGGATAGCTACAAAAACACGGATGCTCAACAATGGATTGTAATGGCTGTGTATATTCATTTTTATATATATATGTATTCATTTCTTAGAGACAAAATAAAATTAAGGAGCTCTTTAAGAAGAATTTTATCCCTCTTCTCTTTAAGAAGAATTTGATCTCTGATTGTAGGGATCAGTGCAAAGGACTCACAGTTTCAGAATTTTTCATAGCACAATATTATAATAAAGTCCTACTGGCTGCCTTTTACATTACTGCAAATATGATAGAATAAACAACTTTCTATCCATTATAGAAATCTGATGTCAATTTATTGCAATCAAATTGCAATAACTAAATGTATATCAAAGATTCTTATTTAGGCCCCTACACCTTTGTATAGGTTTCAATTCACAAGTCCAAATGCCATAAAACTCTAGACTTGAACATGGAACAGTGGCAGGATATGATCGGCTTTCTCCAGGTAAGACATACAAATATTTAACAGCCTTGCAAAATTGCAATTGCAATTTATCAGCCTAGGAAGACTATCTATTTATCCACCCTTTACCCTGAGGAAAGATATTACTTCAAAAAAGAGTGAACAAAACCCCTTTCTATGAGCAGGTAACATTTTGGAAGTAAAAAAAAAAATGAATTGTGTGCTTGGTTGAGGGTATAACGCATGAAGAAGGGGCTGAATTTAATTATTGAATGCAAAACTCCATTCTACACTAAGGAACAAGTCTATTTTTGTAGTACCCTACATGAGTTTCTACCCTTCTGTTTACATTTACTGATAGGAGCTGTAAGAAAAAATCCTGTGGCAACTTCCCAGAATTTGAACTATAGTTATACACACACACACACACACACACACACACACACACACTCCCCCACAACTATATAGAGGCTATAATGCAGGAATCTTTACAAATTGGATTTATCTGCTTACTTTCATTTCACCTAATTTTGCAACAACACTCATGAAAAATTACTACACCTTGTTCCAGTAATTTAAGAAAATGTTCATGGAAGTACCTTCCCTCAATTGTTATGTTAGCAGAAATTTGCTTTAAAAACCTGGAATTTTATTTCAAGTAGTGAATTGTTTCAGTATTTTTAAGTTTTGAAAGAACCCATCTGGAAGAAACTAAAGTCTGATTTTGAAGAATTTGAATGGGCTTAGAAATCCATTGCTACATATCTACATCAGAAATTGAAACAAAAGATTCACAGACCTGATTCCACATTGTTATCTTTTATAAGACTCTGTCTTCTCTGCTTGAACTCTAATTTACTCCAAACACAGTTCTTCTCGCAGGCAGCTTGTTCTATTATGCTCATAAATTGTAAATTTAAACATTAATATTGCTTCAAAGAACTAATTGAAGGATAGAACATTCTTATCCCTACAGCTGTGCACAGATTAACTCCGGCAAAGATTAGCATGCCCGGCTAGGAACATTACAGAACAACGGGACTGAGAGCCTTCTCTGCGCTTTTCCTCCCAGGCAAGTTTCAGTACACTTATATCATCCCTCACAGGTGTTTTTTGCGAGCTGTCCTCGAAAACCTTTAATGAAGGAGATTTCAAAACCCTCCTTATCTCAGCTTTATGGGTATCAATCTTCCCTCTTTAATACCCGACCTAAATATTT
The DNA here is from genome assembly GCA_013396875.1 of Vireo altiloquus. Taxonomy (NCBI): domain Eukaryota; kingdom Metazoa; phylum Chordata; class Aves; order Passeriformes; family Vireonidae; genus Vireo; species Vireo altiloquus. The sequence continues at coordinate 146,894 of VZRF01003044.1, read as the reverse complement.
CCTGATTGCTTCAGTTCGCTGTCGGGTCCAATATGCGAATGAGAGTCTTTTGGCATCTGCACAGGTGCTCAGAGGAAGAGGCAAACACAGAAGGTGATGTTTGAAGGCATTTACATACCTGTCCCTGCAGACGGGCACCCAGCAGCACGACGGAACACGCGGGAGATGCCGAGCAAGGCAATTTCAGTGGGAGGTGGCTGGATGCCCACTAAAACAAAGAAACGGGACAAATTGAGCCTCTGTACTGCCCAATTTGCCCTTCTCTCGGGACAGCAGCTGTATTCTGGGTTTTAATACGTCCCAAAGCTTGTGCCAGCAAGTGTTAGCCTACCAAAATTCACAGTGAGCAAGGGAAATCAGCAAAAGCTACAGCTTTATCTCGAGAGCTCAGGCTGTAGTACTTCAAATCTTCCTTTTACTTGAAGGTTCTCCATCCTAATGTGACTCCCTCTAGGACTCTCTCGCTGAACTCAGAAGGATTTCTGTATATATGGACCAATGCCAACGGTATTTAACATTTAATAAAAATAAAAAAGATGAAAAATATGTACGTGTATCACACTTGATGGAAAGAGTTCAATTTTGTAAATGAATGATAGGACATGATATGGTTAATAATTTTTTTTTTTCAGAAAAAAATGGCATGCAAAATGCAAAGAGAGTTTAATTGAATAGAAACACTTTGGCTATTCATGAAATAGAAAATAAAATCATTTCCTTTTTCTCCCAAAGATTGAAAACAACCATAATTTACAATATATGTCTATATTAAAAAGTTACTTAGAAACAAGTTAAAAACAGGTTAAGAATGGCAAGGACTTTCTTGCTTTAAAAGCAGAAATAAGACTCTAACAATCTTCTTTAAATGAAATATTTGTCACAAATTCCATTGCTTTTCTTCATAAAATAAATGAAGCCTGTGGGCAACTAAAAGATCTGCTTCCTACAGCAGAAGGAACATTTCACCGTTGTGTTTGCTCAAATCAATAGCTATTGAAGTTGTTTGGGGGATTTTTGGATTGGGTTTTGTATAACATAAATTTTTAAAAAGATCTCATAAAACAATTTGTCACTATACAAACGTGCTAGATGTGCACATTAAAATATTTAATGAGCATATTTTTTTGTTTGGAATATTAAATTAACAACTTCAGGGCCTAGTCTACTAGGTTTACAAAGAACAAATGGAATTTGATCAGGAATGTTGGATTCCCTGTATGTATTTGGATCCACAGCAGGATGGTTTTCATACAAGTGATTTATATACTCCTATCTAGCAGAAACTGTCATTATAACGAACAAAAAAACCCAGAACCAACAAACAAAAAGAAGAAACTCAAACTCTATTATGACATAGAAGTGGCTTCTCACACATTCATCCCATGGTGGGGATAACAGTATTCCTATATAACAGCATGATCCAAATTCCACTGCAATCAATGAGACATTTTCTCTTGGTTTAGTTAATATTGAACTACCAGTAGGAATTGGTTCAAATTTGGCTGGGCATTGGCTGATAACAAGGTGTGCTCTCATTTGTTTTCATTATTTGACATATTAAGGTACAGTGGGGGGAAAAAAATCACAGCACAGAAAAAAAAAAAGAAAAAAATTTTACTAGATTTTTTACATTTAGTAAATGGTACTTAAACTCCATGGACATGAAAGTAGTTTTAAACTTTACCCTTGAAATTTTACTTTTTTCAATATTTCATAGAAAAGAAACGCTCTAAGATACTGTTCCAGACCACAGAATTATTACAGAACATAAAGATTATATGCAAGGGCTTAATCCTTTTCCCAACAAAGATGGTGGCCAACACCATTCTAACTCCAATGGGAGCGGGGTCAGCTGAGAATGTGCCATGTTCCTAATTGGAAATCTCCTTTGTGATAAAAGAGTCTGGCATATACTTTGCCTTTGTAATTTGAATTCTATCAACAACTATTCCTAGCCACAAGAGAAATATTTTTAGGCAATATATTTGTATAGTTTCACAAAACTATGTCAAAGAGAGATGTGTGGGTGTTTGTGTGTGTGTGTGTATGTATGCACGTATGTATACATATTTATGAGCTTGGGATGATTTTCTTAAAATACTTAACTTCACTTACATTATATCTTACATTGCAAAATGTACAGACACCCAGTGTTCTTTTTAACAACATATACAGGTGAATTTATAGAGCCTTCTAAAAGATTTCGTGATTCCAAATTAAAAACCATAGAAACATAATCAAAATAATGGAGAGTGATTTATACCTCTGATAGTACATAACGCTCATTCGGGTAATACTGACAGCTGCATCTTTGGCATTGAAAATTCCTTACAACTTTTTAGACAAAATGTTGTTTCTTACAGCTTTTTTCTTTCTTAAACAAGAAAAACAGGATTGACCAAAATACGAATTTTTGGGGAAATACTATTAAAGGTTTATTTTATTTTTGTTTTTAGCAAGGATAGCTTAGGAACCCTGAATTATCTTCTCACTTTAGTGTATGGTGTAGACTGTATGAATCCGTTTAAAAATCAACTAAGTTTTACCACGTTTTTCGGAAAATTATATATAATATAATATATATATATTTTATATTTATTTAGAAGCTTTGAAATAGTACAGTAAACACTTTGCAACACGGTGTATAAACTACAGAAATGTCTTTGATAATTTTGTGGGTCTTCAGATTAACAACATTTTTATGACCCACAGGTGAAAAGAACATGATCACAATCTCTCTTGTAAAGTTGGAATAGTTTGGGGAACACTTGATCACACAAAAATAATATAAAACAGTCAAGTTTAAAACAGTGATATTGCATTTATAATGCACATCTCTTTTATCTGTACGATTGGCTTTTTGTGGTGAATATAAACATCTAAAGGGCTCAGTGACATTTTGGAGAGAGAAAGATATATAGTGCTGTAAACAGGCACACACTGATCAGAGAGGCAAGATCAGTTGCCTCTGAAGTTTCTACAGTTCTACACATTTCAACTCATTTCTCAGGCCTGCTGAGAGCAATTAGGTCCTATTGTTGGCCAGGATGTCTCCAACAGCACACAAATCCTTCAGTTACACAGAACTGGATGGCCAAGATAATGAAGTTGAAAGTTGATGCTTTTTGTTGGTCGACTTTCTTTTGTGCAAATCATGCTGCTTCAGGTAAGTCCTGTAGAAGTGACTAGCATATCCTTTTCCGTGCTGCAGGAAAGAAAGAAAGACACTTCTGAGAGGAACAAAAATGAAAAATCAGTCTTCAACAGTTCTTAGGTTTAGGATTTCTTAAGAGGGTAGAGAAACAATCAAAACTTGTCACAAACTGTCGCCGAAAATTCCCTTTATAGCAAACAGTTTAATGTTGATTCATTTTTTAGAGAAAGCCTCTTTTTGAGGCTTGATAGCCTGAATACCAAATTTCATAGGCTGTATTATTATTCTGTCTAACATGTCATGGCAAATATTCCAACGTGCCTGTACAGAATCAGTATAAGGTAAACATTCAGACTTACAGGTTAGTATTACTGGAATTTCACAGCCTAATTTTTCCCTAGTTCATCTTGTTATTTGAAGAAATATCTAGAATTCCCCCAAAGATTCAGAAGCTGGTTTTCCTTCTCTTTCAAAGTGAACCATTATCCTCATCACTAAATGACCCTTTAGTCTGGTTTGACAGATGAAAAAATGGTGCATTAGTGCTACAATTCAAATTTCAGCATTTACTGTCAGGCTGAAAATTAACTCATATTACATGGATGAAGAAGGTCAATGCATTAGCAAAGCCATATCCTGATCCACCAGCTGCAGTAGCTATATTACCTCAAGACACTGGCTACTTTAACTGTAATTGGGAGCAAAAGTAACAAATGATTTGTACTAGCATTCAGGAAGACCCCAGGTTAAATTCGGATCTCAGTCACACATTAAAACAACGAACTAACTCGCTTGCTCAAGTATTATAATTAGCATCAGCACCATTATTACCTGGTAAAGCTTGTAGTGATAAAATCAAGTGTTACCTTAGCTCCAAATCAACTAAATCCCTACCTGAAATTCAGTCTGCTTCTCTGCATGAAGTTTTACAACTGAAACAAAAGTCTTAACTTTGGAATGAATCTTTGAATTAAGCCATCCATGAACAGCTTGGTACTTGCATGTTGACACATAAACACATCCAATCTCCGTTCCATTTAACATAAATATATACATTAGCCATACTTATTTCCGATATATTCACCAGTAAAGGTATGAAATCTAGCTATCGTATCACAGGGAAGTTAGATTGCTTACAGGAGAATGTTACTGTGGGTGTTTTATGTTTGTCTAATCTAGCCTTCCTATGCTTCAGGATGCACACAGGAAAATGTGAAAAACATTTCTGTATAAGCTATCTGTTCAACATGCAGAAAATTGCCAGATGTGTGGCTAAAATTAAAGCTTCTAATATGTGATGTTTTCAATGTTTCAGTTCTGTAGCAAATTAGTAGCAGAATTAGAAAGAATTTTTAAAAGCTTCTGCAAGATGTTTTTTAAATGTGTTTAATGATATCAGAACCTTCATGATGTTTTGATGCAGTACATTATCAGATTAATCCAGTTTCTAGATATCTTTTAAAGTATCTTTTTTTAATATTACAAGAAAAAATCATTCCAATAATAGCAGTAAAAAAAACAAGACTTCTATCTGATCTTTAAAACTTTTGTCCCAAAGTTCCGTAATCATTTCAGTTCTGTAAATATTTAAGCATAGCTGTCTAGATTGGTGCCTGCCACTGAGGGAATTGTGCTGCACTAGAGACACAGGGCTTTCTCTCTTTGCTGGGAGAAAGAGAAGCAGAGATGCAGCTGAGGCAATCGCTGCTTTTACGCTGCCCCGCTCCCGTCTGACACAGTGCCTTGGTGGTGTCCATGTGTCAGCATCTTTCAGCTAACACAGAGATTGAGTTACTGGTTGTGTCTGGCCTCTTGACATGTACACTGATGCATTTTGAAATTTTTAATATTCAGTTAATATGCTTATATTACAAAATAATCAGGCCCTTTTATAGTGATAACTAAATATCATGCATTAGGTTGCAGAACTACTGCAACTCTCCCTACCTACAAAAATAGTTGTCCCAAATCTTAAATTATCCTCTGCCAACACATAAAAAAGCATCGGATTTTAAAGGCAGCTTTTGTTCTCTGTGTTTGCTTGGCTTTTTTTTTCTGGTTTTGGACAAAAATTTACGTGCAAGCAAATCTCTCCATGTCTATACCAGTTTCCGTCTTTTTACAGATGGGGAATATAAATCAGAGAGGTTAAATGGAAAGGAGGATGGACTCAACTTGAAAAAGAGAGCAATGAAAGTTCTGACATCTGCTTCCAGTTCTGTGTATGTGCATGCATGTGTGTTCATAAACAAACTTTTAAATAAGAAAAACTAAGCCTCTCTGTATCACAATTTCTCCATCTGTAAAATGGGAATAATATTGCTTACCTATCTCCTAGAGGTGCAGGAAGGTTTAAATCACTATTCTTTATAATCCACTTTGAGATCCAGAGATGGCAAGTGCTATAGAAATGGAAGTATCAGAGTCAGTGTAAGAGCTGGAACAAGAACACCATAATTTCTGGTGCCTAATATCTCCTCTGAGATCACAGCTCTCTCTTTCATCCCTATTTTATCTCCTGCTCCGAACTCTCAAACTAGTACACAGGGAAGCTTCAAGCCTGTGTGAGTACGGGAAGTCAGAAAAAAGGCTTTAAAAATAATCAATTTCATAATTCTGATAATGTAATTGTACATATATTCTAATATTATTTGAGGTGAACAAGATGATTAAAGATTCACAAGAGTGGCAATTAAAATTCTTAGGGTCCAGGATTTGTGGTGCACTGACTATTGATCCTTGCCTAAACAACAAAGATTTTGAGTGTTACAGTAAGAGTACTTAAAGNAAATGACTTGGCAAAAATATGTTAAGAATCATTTGTTGCTCAATACACCCTAATAAGCCTCCCATGCACAGTGAGCTAGTTCTGTATAGACTGGTAAGAGAAGACATGTAAAGATACTAGTGGTAGTTGAACAGAAAAATAAATGAAAAACACTAATATAAGAAACAGGAAAGATAAAGTAAAATATGCAGTGATTAGTCCAAGCTCATGGATCAGAAATGAACAGAAAATACTGTAAAGCCCTTGTCTCTTTAATAAATCTCCCTTTCACCCTGTTGTGAACCATCCTGTTGCATCCAAACTTGATGTTGGATTACTACTTTACATCTATGAGTACAGGCAGGAGCATCTCCTCTTTTTGCAAGGTCTAGAAGGGACTGCCTGTGCTTGGATCACCTTCCAACTCTCAAAATCCAATTTTGCTTTTGCTTAGCAGTAGTAGCTAATCTAATGGGGACAGAGGAAGGGCCCAGTGCTTCTCTCCACAGCTGGGAACCCAAGCAGCTAAAGAAAACACATCCTATAACTTTTATAACTATTGTCACTTTCCCTCTGGACTATATTTAAGAGCTCCATAAACTCCTGCAGAATTACTTCTGCTCTTAACACAACAAATGCTGAGTCCCCCCAAGAAGTGCCAACAGCCTAAAGATCAAAAGGAACTGCTAGACAATAAAATTTCCAAAGAATATCAAATACCAGGCATGCTGTTGCTGTTACAGATATACTCCTGATCCCCCTCCACTTAGGAGAAAGATGACCTAAACCCTTCTCTTTTAAATCAAAAAACCTTTGCAACAAGGGAACAGGGGTAAAGCCAATATGTGAACTCTTCTCTTGTTTTGGATCTACGTTCTTTAAGTTCAGACAATATCCAGGCAATATTTGCCTTCACATAGGCTTTCACATGTGGGCTTTTATGCAAGCACTGCACCCACTGTCCTCTCTTGTACAAACTGTGTGCCTCACCCATGCCACCCAGATCGAGAGATGTTCCCCACAGAGCACAGTGAATAATGATGGAACACAGGAGGCTGTGACTTCCTGCATTTCGCTCGGAAACAGCTCAGCTACTCTGGCTGCACTTGCAGTGAGCAATAATTCAAAAACGAGTTAATTACCTCATATGCATTACAGCAAGGTTGGTTTGGAATTTACACTGTTAATTTTAACTATCGTTGTATTTTGATGATTTGCCTTACAGGCTACATTTTAACTGTAGTAGATGAAACTTGGCTCTTCACTAAGTACCGTTAGCATCCCCAGAGCCAGTAATGGATAATTCTAGTGACCAGCCAACCAACCAGACTGCAAATTCAGCATCCCTGCTCTAACTCAGCCCAAACAAATAGAGACCAAGACCTAGGCAGTGGCAGAATTAAATCTGTATGAAATAACCTGGCTGTTCCAGTTAACTCTGAGCTCAAGTTCAGAGATCAGCAGCTATATTTTTTGGAAAGAGGTCAACAAGTGAATGGGAGCTCCCTCACCCTTCGTAGTGGTGCATCCAGGTAAAGGGTGAGACACACGGCTGGGGCTGGGGCTGGGGGATGGAGGATGGGGATTATTCTGCTGCCACCCATGTTCTGTGGATAAAAAAGCATTCCAGTCACTGCAGGTGTCAATTCAGTATATTTTGCAATCCATAAAGCCTTTTCTTTTTCTTTTAAAAAATGATTTATTTCTTAAAGAAGTTTGCTAAAGCATTGGTAATAATCTTTTAAGAATATTCCATTAATGGCATTATAGAAAGAGAGTGTCTCATCCAGTCTAATAAACGTTGGTACACAAATATAAAAATAGCATTTTACTCATATATCTTTTCCTCATGAGTCACTTTAAGGGGAACATTTTTTCTTTTCTTTCAAGGCTTTAGGGAAAAGATTTTGTTCTTCAAACTTATATATTCTGTAGAAAACTCTTGGATAAAACACCTTGCATTCCAAATGCTCATGTTTCCTGTTAAACAATTAATGTGGGTTTTTAACTCTGCATTATATCAAATAGCTGGGGAAAAAAAAAAAAAAAAGATGGAACATACTTACTTTTGTACTTGAAAATATAGACAAGTAATTAGATAAGATAGACTCTCCCCTAATATCAGTGAGTCTGTTGGCTTTGGTGAGCACTCTTTGTGTGCTTTATGAGTGTGTCTGAAGGATCCTGAAGGCCACTTAAAGGTATTAGGTGAGAACGAGACCACACTCTGCCTGTCGAATTCTGGCATGTGACACGACAGGGAAGGCAGGAGAAGCTCATGCATGTGAACCTGTCAGTTGCCCCAGGTAGAATTTCCCCCTAATAATGATATTAGCATTCAGAATGGCCGAAATGTTCCCTCTGTCATCTGCAAAATCCAAGATATAAATATCGTTTCTAAAATAAACCAACGGCACTTGGACTGATGGGTACAAATACCCAGATTTCATGTGAAACAAGAAAATCAACTGAGGGCACCAGGTCTTCAGGCTGCAAATAAATTAGAGTAGGCCACAATGCAAAAGTTGATATTGCTACACTGAAACTTTTCTGGAAACAGGCTTGATTTTAGCTAAATAAATAATTTCCACAAACCATTAAAATCTTTCCTTCCTTTGAGAGTATATCTTTACTTCTGGAACAAATATGATTATGCAAAAAAACCCCAAAACCCTGTCTTTTATAGAAAGAAAACTATATAACCACATATATTGTGCTTTTCTTCCTCCTTTCATCAAGTGCATACATTTCCCTGTCTATATTCATTTAAATCAGTTTGAGAAAGAAGGATTCCCAACCATGCCAAAATTTGACAGTGTTGGATTCTGCACTGACCATAATGCAGTAAACCTGGAAAATAGTGTTACCTACTCCAGGAAAAAGGGACAAGAGGTTTGTCCTTTGCACTTAAGTACAAAACTGCCACTTTTCAAATGTGAACATCATGTTCTAGACCAACAACAGATTATCATTATTTTTTGAAAAAAATTATTGACCAAATTGCTGACTTACACATATTGCCACTTCTTTTAGCTTTATTTCGAGACTGGAAAATACGTTCTAAAAAGGTATTTAGGTATTTTCAACGCTTGGAACATGCAACTATTTTCATATGGCAAGTGAGATGCCTGAAACAAATGCTGACACATCATGACAGCAACTGAAATAATGTTTCCCTAGTGTTATTGGGTGCTCTGAGATTTATATGCCACCTGGATTTAGCTAATCCTTTAGAAAAGGGAAAAAAAAAAAAAAAAAAGAAAAAGCTTTTCAGTTCTTAAGAACAACTACCCAAGTCCCAGTTCATTTAAGCAGTGACCTTAATCAACATGTGCTTTACATCAAGCACATGACTAAGAAGGATTGTCTTTTGAATCAGGCCCTGGATTTTGTCATCAATGCTCTGTTGCACACAAGATACTTTTACATTCATTTGATTTTCTGTTCTAAACGCAGAGAATTTTCTTTTCCACCCCCAGCAACAGCCCAGCGGCATAGCAGATGTCAGATTTGATTTATCTCTGGTTCTGATTATTTACTACTGAAACAATGCTTTTTACTTACTACAACTCAGCACAGAAAGTACTAAGCTATATTCTATAATGTACCATAAAAATACAAAAGACCATTTTTCCACAAGATACAGTGGGAATAAAGCTTCTTTGTCTTTCTGTACTATTACAACCATATTACCTGAAAACACTAAAGATAACACATGACATCACCACTAAAGTAGAGAACTATGGAATATTTAATTTTGCAAGAGTTCTTATAATTATGTACTGTGTTAAGACCTATTAAAAAACTCCCAAATTACTCCTGATGTATCTCAAACTTACAGCACAGAGCATATTCCCTAAGAGTATTTCCAAGTTCTCCATCAATAACATATTTTAATTGCATACATGATCTAGTACCAAATTCACAATCTTTACAATTCACTATAAGCTAATGGTTTTAGCTATCCTTAGTAAAAATAGTATTTGATTCCTTTAATTTTTTTAATAAAAATTGCTTATGTGTTTATATGCAATGGTAATTTCTTCTTCTCAATTTTCTTTTCTTTTTTCTCTATTTGTTTTTAAAAGAATTCACCATTTTTATTGCATTCTGACAAAATCTGCAGTACACATTTCTTTAAGCTGACAAGCCTGAAAATGAACATTTCAATCTGAGGGTTAGCCAATGCAGAATACACTAAAGGCCAGCTACAATGTGACTTAAAATTTTCAGTGCCCAGGGGAGAAGAGGAGGGATATGAACCATTCCTCCTAAATTGCTCGTAAGTGCTTCAGTTCCCTATAGATTCAAGGGAGAAGCAGACATGTAGATCACCATTTGGTGGCCTTCAGAGGTGTCTAAATTATTCATGCAGGATTTGGCCTGAAATAATTAAATTTACTTGTTCTCACATGAGGTAACATGCATTACAGCACTACATCAGCACCACGCTGTGAATTCCTATCCAATTTATCTTTGCCATGATGCTTTTTCCAAAACTCTTCTCTCCTAGCAGGGATTAGCTGGCATTAGGACCTGACAGGTATGTTCCCACTCTTTTTCTGAATGTTTTATTTTCTTTTTCTAAAGCACACTGCTTGTCATGAGCAGCACACACTCTGATTTCAGGGAGTCTTTCCCAGTTTAACAAGATAACATGCTCAAGAGTATCAAAGTCTTCACACAAGACTTTTAAAACTCTTTTTCAAAAACACATAGGGACTTGTTTCTATCCATAAATGAAGTTTGCTCATCACCATTCTTTGTCACATAAGGCTACCAGAATGGAATGATTTTTATACACATTATTAAAATGTCTCAGCCATGTCAAGCAGTATATGGTGGCCACAGCATGTGATCATATTCAGTCTGCTTTCAGGAGTGGTGCCTGGCACCATGCCCCAGACTTGCCAGGGAAAAAAGCTGGTTGACACAGGTTAAAGGCAGGCCAGAGAGTGTGAGAGTACAGACCATGACATTCCAGTGGTGGAAAGGATCTCATTTAATTCATTAGAGCAGCCATAGAGAACAGTGGAAGTACAAAGCGCACAGTCCTTTATCTCAAGTAGAGCAGAAAAAAAGTTATTACTGCATCTCCTTTGTAAGGTAGAGCTTTTTCAGATCTCAATATCAATACGCACAGCTGTGTGCAGCTCCGTTCAATTGTCATCTAAATTCCAATTGAGCATAGATGGATGTTAAATTAAAGCCCAAACAGTCAACTAAAAAAGTCACAAAGTGACAGAATTTTACCCTGACAAAAGATGAATTCACAATATCAGCATCTATAAAATTCCTTATGAATAAAGAAAGGTTGCTTTCAAGCAGTTTCATAATGGATCTTTTTCGAGGGCTGAATGCAGCCGAGATGCTGAAGGTGAAAAGATAAAGTCAGAAGACTCAGCTCACTTGCAAAAACAGGAGTCTGCCATCCCTATACTTCTTTGGGGAATCTACTCTGCATCCTTTATTTTTCCTTTCTAACCCACATTACTTCTGATGACCTGTAAAAATATCATGAAAAATGTCACTATTTACATATATTAAATAAGTTCATGTGTATGCAAGAAATGTAGATTTACTTTTGCATACACATTGATACAAGCATGTGATTTAAAGGCAGAATTTAGGAACCAAGTTCTGAAAATTTGCTTCTCCGTGTCCACTGTATTTTCTTCAACCAATGAGGATTGTTATCCTAACAAATAAAGAAATCAAATTACCTCAGAAGAGTTTGGATTTTACGTTAGTCCACATCACATTTAGTTCTTCCAACATTTCGTTAGGTATTGAAGTTAAAAATTATATTTTAATTGCATCTCCTACTTCCTCTCCAAAAAGGTACCCATTATCTAATTTTTCCCTTTTCTGACCTCGCCGTACAGTATTTCTAAAACAAATATATTCACAGCTACTTCCCAGCAGCAGTAATCACACTGCTAGCACGGAAATGTGGATTCTCAGTGGTTAATGCACAAACAGAGCTGTTTACAGGCTTGCCAGATAAACACCAACACCGATCCCTACAGTGTGCTTGTCCAAACATGATAAACAGATGCACTCCCCTCTCTTACTGGCTACTTGTTGCATTCTTTAAATGGTTCTCCCTATTTTTCCTACTTAGGTCAAGGCAAGAAAAAGTAAGAAAAAGTAAGAAAAAGGAAAGGAAACCCTCTAAAATTAAAGCAGTGGAAAATGACTGTGAAAAATCACAGTTCTTGTGTACAGCAAAAAGACCCAAAGCAAGTATAATTGCCTCTGCTCTGCTCTGCAAGTGTAATTGCACAGAGGCACACGGAGAGGAAAGGACTTTGCTGTGCACAGACCCAAGAGCAGACATTTAATTCTCTGGCTCCTGACTGTCACAATAAGGAGGTTTGTACACTGAAGAACAGCATTTATTCATAATGAATAGAATTTTCCTATCAAAAATAAATAACTTCAGTGCCTTTGAAAATTTTAACTGCAAACATCTCCATGCTTCCCGGAGAGGCTCATGTCCCCAAGTGGCTAAATTACTTTTGTCACAGGATTTAAATTTATAGGACAAGAGGCATTTTAGAGTTTTAAACCAGCATAGCACAGTAATCTTAAAAATTACTCTAAAGTTTCAAGCAATCTTTCTGCTGGGTTTTTCGGTCTTCTTCATATTCCACTGGTAGGAACACAGAAAATGGAAGCTCATAGTTTAAAAAGAAAAATCTCCACAGATGGTATATTCACAGTACACATAAGCACTGTCAAAATTGACCTAAATGAATAAATATAGCACCAGCCTGAGCTAGCTAAGATACACAAGACTTCTAGTCATTCCAGTCAGAACTGGAAAATAGAGACTTTTACAGCTATTAGAGGAAAAGGAGTAGTTGAAATTATATGTTTTTAAGACTAACTTAAAGAATTATTTTCTTTCAAATAAAACTTACTAATTTTTTTTAACTTTTTAAATTATTTTCCTGCACTGTATCTGGGAAAAGCTTTAGAGTCATGTAAGATATAAGATACTATGTAAACCTAAAGATGGACACAATTTTTAATCAGTATTTTGTACAGTGCTGGGTACTGTTAATTCTGTCTAAGACCAGAGTTACACAAACAGGTTGAAGCAAGTAGTATTTAAGAGTGCTTTAAAATTAAAAGAATTCTTATTTCACTTTCTTATATTCACTTCTTACCTAAAAATTGATTAAAATAATGTAATGTATTGTCTTTTTTGGGCTAAAGCCAAGTTATCTTTGCATATTTTTAAATTCCTTTCTAATTTGGCTTTCTAGACTATCCATTTCCTTTCTATTGCTGCAATAATTCCCTGTAAGTGTTTTTCCCCTTGAGCAGAAGCTGCAAGAAGAATGCAAACCAGTCGTGAATGTAAGATAAAAATACCTTTCAGGAGTTATGCAATAAACACTGAACAGTTGAATCATCAGAAGTGGTTTCTTCAAGATCATAAAGAACCTACTATTATGAGTAAAAATGCATCACAGTCTTGCTCTCCCTCAATTATATTTTAATTAGCACACATGTTTAAGTTCTATTTCAGGTGTAGGAGGTTTTCTCTAAGATTTGTTTACTTAAAAGAGATGATTTATCTGAAGTGGCAAACGAGGTACAAGCAAATAAATCTCAGCATTTCAAATACAGCAAAAAAGAGAACGTTCTACTAGACATTTTAGAAAATAGAAGGTTTCCCATTAGGTTTCGTAGCCTTATTGGATAACGGCCTTTAAACTCATCCTCCATTTCTGCTGAGAAATTTTGCATGTGCTAAGTAATTCTCACCTATGCAGGAATCAGAGCTGTGTCCTGTCCCAGGGATAAATCCCTGAATATAAGCACAGGAGTTTCCCTGTGGCAGGATCTCCACATAGTTTTAACACTCCTTTCGAGCACAAAACTCTACTGTTCACAATGGAACAACTCTTTGACTGTGCACATATAACTTGTTTATTCATGCCAATAAAAAGTCTTGTTTCAGCACAACTTTTTTTAAATCCAGCATTACAATGTTTTCTTCTCTGACCAAGAACTGCAAAATGTACATGCAATTTACTGGTGCTAATTCCTCTGGTTTTACTTCTGTGCCTTTTTACTTCAAGTCTGTGTGAAAATCACAAATTGAATTTAAAAACTATTAATGAAGGGATCAGACAGCTCACAAATTTATACCTGATTTGTATTAGAACTCACATAGGGTAATTTTAAGAGCAAAAATGCAGACAAGCCTCATTTTTAAAAATTAATCAAGTGTCCCATTCAAAATAGCTGTTATTGATGTTTATGTAAATGGAATACTATTATGTCCATCACAGCTGTGATAAAACAACCCAAATAATTTCCAGAAATGAGATGTAATTAAACAAATAAAAAACTAAAGAAAACTCTTCTTCCATCATATTGACTGCACCAAAGTGTAATTTCTTTCTCTTTTTTTTTTGAAAGTTGTTTCAAGACAGTAAAGACTTCCTGCTTAAAACATCTTTTCAAATATTTATGCTAAACATCAGCAGAAGATGTTGTGTTACAAATCCTGGCATACAGAATTGGGCCTTTATGATCCTAACTAGATCAAAATACACAATAAATATTTACATGCACTTTTTTATTCCTTTGAAAAACAATCAAAGGATTGTGAGGCACTTCTTGTCCTGGTATAAATACAAAAACATTTTTTCTCCTCTAGGTCATTTATTCTAATCAAATTTGGGGAGATGGATAATGACTGTAAGTTAAATTGTGCTTTGTGTTAGCTCTGTGGTAATTATTTTAAATAAATTAATGGTCCAATCCTTAAACATTCAACTGCGAAAAGGCTTTTGAAAACTTTTAAATTTAATTTGTAAACCAACTTGACTTGGATAGATCAAGTGGAGCAGGTGACAAATATTTTGTAGAACGAAACTGTCAGATTTCATGGGTATTTTCACAGAAACACAAGGACTTGTGCTCGGACCAAACTGTGTTCAGACCTTCATGGTACCTCAGCTGCAGAGGGAGTCAGTGGTGATCCAGCCAAAGAAGCACAGGCATGGGATGAGGCCAAATTTACATTTAATTTCTTTGGATGATACTAACAAGTCTCATCCAGATCCTCTGACTCTGCAAGCCCAGAACTACGTGCATCTATCAGAGGCAGTACTAATGTTTAGCAACCATGCCACAGAAATCAAAATGCCCAGAGACAGGGATTTTTTTTCCCTTTTCCAATTCACCTTGCTTAGACACGAGCTCTTTGGGTAGGAGACCAGCTTTTTTATCCTCTATATCCTACATAACATGATAAAATCCTGATTCATACAAAAAATACATTGATGGTGTTGGCAGTAACTGCCATGATAATGATACCATTTTATCAGTGAAGATGAAAATGCTTGAGTGTATGTAGAAAATGTTGCAGAGATAACTAGGGGGCTACTTTAGAACACAACTATTATTCCAGAATGTCTCCTTGTATAAACACTGTTATTTCATGCAGGAAATTGTGCCCTTATGTAGCTGATTTTAACATGCTTTCAAAGAAGATGAAGCATTGCAAAAGTAATTTTTTTACAGCAAAATAAGCATTTCTACATAGAAAGCTAAGGTTTTATGACAATTTTTGACTAGTTTTGTATATTGAAAAAATCCTAACTTTTTAATAGGAACAAAAATTATTCTCTCACTAACGACAGTACAAAACTTCAGGAAAGCTCTAAAACATTATAAAATTATTGC
Source organism: Vireo altiloquus (assembly GCA_013396875.1). Lineage (NCBI taxonomy): Eukaryota > Metazoa > Chordata > Aves > Passeriformes > Vireonidae > Vireo > Vireo altiloquus. The sequence continues at coordinate 131,262 of VZRF01003044.1, read as the reverse complement.
CCATCTAGAATGAACCAAAATTATATTAAAAAAATGAAAGCTATTTCTGATCAATTATAGACCAAAATACTCCTGAGGTAGATTTAATGTTGCTGTTTCCACTGCTACCATCTCAGGACCTTGGTTCAAAGTATTAGAGCAGAATCAGACTGATCAGACATTCATTGTGATGACAGTCTCTGTTATACAGCCTACAGAATATGGTCCAACAGAGTTTGAATCTTGGATTAGGGATTTTGGTAACTGTAGTAATATTATTTATAAAAATAATAGCTAATATAACCATCAATGAATGAAAAAATTTGCTAGGGATGGTTAGAATTGAAAACATAGGAATTCTTTAAAAGCTACATTTTATTTTCCTCACCAGTGTTATTTCACTTATTTTATTTTCTCCAGTGAAGTTCAGAATCTCTTTCATGTTTTATGAACATTCAAGTCGTTATGAAAAGTTCTTAACTGCCTGCAGAAAGGCAGTGTTCAAACCACATGGATGAATATGAAGTAGTAACTGTTAGTTACACAGTAAGAAGAATATGTAAGTTAGGAGAATCCTGGAGTCACTCTATGAGAAACTTATTTTCAAAAATCCTACAGTTTACGGATCTCATCACAATTTTATAACTTGTACTCATATTAGTTACATAAAACTTACATTAAAAATATATTCTTCAAAATATTTAAGTATATAGAAATCTACTTACAGTATATTTTTCTCAGAATGATACATACGATATATATGTTTATGTTGAAATTGGTGTATGAGTAAATCCTATGGCTTAGATCAGCAAGGTGAAAATTTGAGGATGGAACAAAAGAATCTCTGTCAGGTATGAGGATTTGTGTACTTTTCTACATTACAATTTGTAATATAGCTGCTGTTTCCACTTATCCAAGCATTGATCTGAACCTCCAACCCCAAACAACCAAATACCCAAATGCTCACTATATTAAGCCTTCAGTTTCAATCATGCTGCACAAGTTCAACAGGTTGCTGCCATTTGTGTCAAATTGGTATCATTTTATCAAATGTGCATGATCTGATCAATTTGTGACCCTGTTGCCCTTCAGTTGTTTTGCTGCCTTTTGTTTTGCCTCTCCTGTTATTGAGCCCAGCAAACAAAAGTATGCAGTTTACCTTCTCAGTTCTCATGCACCCTCTTTCGCTTCACACCCCTATCACAGCTTGTCTACATTAATTAGTACTACACTTTTGATATGACTTTGCACAGAGTTATTTTCAGTGTGGTTGTCGTTATGCCATGTGTTTCTATGGAATGAATAGACTGTCTAGAGGAACACAGTGACATCCTCTGTGTAGGGGTTTTGTAGCACTTTTTTAGCATATTTTCAATTCAATGTCTCTTTTACAACCTGGTATTTTATTTCCTTTTTTCTGTCTTGGTACATTGTGGGAAACTTCTCAGGGACATAATCCACAGTCTTTTTTTCCTCGAGCTGAAATCCAATTTCTCATGATAATATACATCACCTTCTTCATTTATCTTTTCCAAGGTTCTGCACTGAACGTACCCACTGGAACACAGTGCAGGAATCCCAGAGCAGACACACTCCTTTGGCACCACGAAAGCTCCATGTAGAGGTACCAGTTAACTTTTGGAGCCATTGACTGAGGGCACAGCTCCAGGGAGTGAGCTCCTCAGCTATCCCAGAGCTATCCAAGTGTGCTGACATGGCTCTGCATTCCAGAGCCAGGTACCTCAGAAGCAGAAAAGGTTCACACATGCTTCTCTGCACATCTGTGCTACTTGAGACCCAGTGGACCCAAACCCCTTCGTGTCATCTGCAAACACTGCCTCCTTTTCTGATTGCTGTTTCTAGAGAGTTAATTTTTTTTAAACTCCATGGATTTCTGCATAAAGGCTTGAGGAACTCTGCTTCTGCTGAAATGTTCCATTTATCCTTATGATTTTTTTCCTCTTAGCCACAGAGTCTGGTAATGCTTTGCCCTATGACAACATTTGACTACTTTAGGTGGTCCTTCTACTACACGGAAGCTGTGCTAAAGGGTTTTTTTTACAGTTCAAATACACTCTATTGATTAATTCTCACTCACTCTATCAAAATTCTAATAGATTGACAATCTTCCTGTATTACTTTCCTGGTAAGGTGCCAGACACCTTGTTCCTAAAACCCCTAAATTACAAATGTATGTCCTATGCTGAGGCTTCTCAGTGGCCTCTAATTTACAAGGTTTTCTAGTGCCTTTTGAAGTGATAAACACAACTTCTGACATTCTTTGGTTACTAGCTCTTGTTAAAAGCCAAAAATTAAAGAAACACATATTGAACTGACTCCTTTCTATTTGTTTTAGCCAATTTTTCAACAACATCCTCTTCCATTTTCCACACAATTTTTTACAGTGGTTACCTGGGATGGGTGCCCTCCTAGATACGCCTGTCTTTCTCTGTCCCTCCTCAGGTAAATACAAATGGGAAGAAACAGTTTAGAATCTCTGCCACATCCTTGTCCTCACTAACTGCAGCTCAAGAGACCCACAAATTTTCTCCTAGCTTGTAGTCTCCTACTACACCTGACATCTTAAAAGTTGTCTATTGTTTGCATGCCTTCAGCTATTTGCTCTAAGGCAAATCCCTCTTATGTGCACTAATTATTACCCTAAAACTCCCCTGCTAGAATTTACGCTCTTTTCTGAAAATTTGGTTTAGAATCTATCTTTTTTTTTTAAGACATCTATTAAGTTCAAATAGTTTTTGCATTCTGCAATACACTTTTTATTCTTTGCTACTCATTTTTCATGTGACCATTTTCATATGTGCTACAACTTTTTAGACAGTGTGTTTGCTTAATATGTGGGTGCTGTTTCATACATTTAAATTACTTATTTTAAAAAATCATTCTACTGACAAACTGATTTTGACATGGTCTTCTGTTTTAAGAAGTTGAATTTAATTTTTTTTAACTGAAATTACCCAGTGAATCAACTAAGGTTTCTTCCTAAATCAACTTCCTCATATATTTTTCTTGCCTTATTAATTTAATACATTATTAATAATAAATTATTTACTCATTTCTAGTGCTCACTTTATTTTTGTTGTTCCTGTTCTTTGCTATGCAATTATAATCTAAAATACCAAATAAGGGAAAATGAATCAGTGGAGCATTACTCTTGTTTTGTAGAAATTTTAGCTTTGAGGTTCAAAGAAAAAAAGCAAAACTAAATCTGGATTCTCAAGTGTGGATTATGTAATAACACTCATTTATTTGGTTTCTTCTGATATTTTACTTCCAATTGTACAAGAAAAATGTAAAATGTAGATCAATGTCTGTATGTAAAGACATTGTTCAGCAAAACTACTTGTGTTAGGGTAGCAAAATTTAAAATCCCTAAACTATCAACAAAATAAATATGTCATGGCTATTTGAAATTAATAGGCCTAGAACAGGCAGAACAGAACTATCATTGTGGTGTTCTGTATCTGTACCAGATAACAATCATCATTGCAACAGCCACACTGCACCAGAACTCTATTGTGGTTAGACCATCTAACAATGCTACCAAACTCATTACGTTAAAGTAAATTTTTTGACTGAGGTGACAGTGATGAAATCAGTACTGCTAGATCACGGCTCAGTGCTAAAGAATGTTTCGTATAAATAAATCATGGAAGATCAGCTCAGGAAAGACTGAAAGTTGTTAGGCCATACTGAAATTTCAAACTGTTCTTTAGAATATAACTAGATGATTGACACCTGATATTTTAGCACACACAAAATAAGCTGATTGTCTCAGGACAGGTTTTGTAGGAATGGCTCTCACATACCAGAACCGGTCGTCAAATTTAAAGTTGTGAGTAATGTGAATCTAAAGAGTGAAGTTGTAAAAAGACCTCTCCTGAATGAATGAAAATACCAGGACAGCCAACTAAGAAGGGAGAACTGAGCTGTCTGTGCTGAGAATGATCTGTGGCAAAGACCTTCACATATCAGGACTGCCAGCACACCACCATTCAGAACAAACAAATGCTTTAGGAAAATAAATTAATTGATACCATTCAGAGAGATTCTTCTTTCTTTTACCCTCAATCTGCTGGCCTAAAAGACCTCTGTTGCTCTAAAAAGGGTTGATATTGCAGCGTTAATGTCTTTGGCTTATTTGGATGAGACAAACATCTTAAATTCTTGAAGTGTCTCTAATAAAATACAGAACACAGCTAAATAGAATGAAAAGACATATTAGATCAAAGTGCTACTCAAGCGTTCTACAGCTGGCTCAGACTCCAAAAGGAATTATGAAGGTCTTTTTGAGATCTATCACACTCTTTCATGCCACATAACCATATTCAAAAGGTGACTAAAGAAGGAGGCAAGATTTTGGAATGAGACAGAAGGCACAGAGGAGCACTGACAAGCGTCAATACTACGTAGGCTGAAAGATGATCAGACTGCAGGCAAAAGGTTTTCTCGTCTTCCTTCCAAACTATGTAAATAGCTACTTCTAAATAATATACATACTCTTAATTCACAAGATACTTCTCAATTACAAAAAGAAGCTCCTAGGACTGTTCTCTCAATTTAACTGTAGTTTTAGAAAACATTAGCCTGGCAACACCAATGTTTAAACCATCTATCCAAGAAAATTTTGAAAATAAGCCAGCATCAGAAAACAAAATTGAGCAACTCCCCCACTAATATTTGCCGACACTTTTGTTGTTGACAATGATGGCACACTAAAAACTATCAAGATTCTGACTTTTTTAAAAAAGCACTGAACAGTGCTTTCTTCACTGGTGCCTGAAACCAAGAGAAGCCATTTCTAAATGGGGGCCACTCATAAAATTGCGTCTTACGATTCCTACCATGAAAAGCAGACAGAGCTAATTTTTATTCCCGCAAAGGGATCGCTTTCACACAGCTTTTTGAACAGTACTTACTCAAATATGGTGGTTTGTAAGGCGCTCGTGTATTAGACAGCAGTCCATCGAACTCCTTCCTTTCCAGACTGTTGTGAAGGGCCTTCTCTTTGCCGAAGGTGGAGAAGGACCTTTCTGCCCCGGGCTGGGCTTCTGGTGTTTCAAATACTTCAGTGTCTGGAACGGAGTCCATGCCAGGTACGTGCAGATTGCTGCGGTAATCTGCAGCTTGGCGTCCATCAGATGGAACAAAGGAAGGCATCCAGCACCGATCTGAGTGGCCCAGTGCTTTACATTCCTCTGTGCAATTGGAGAAGAGATCCATGCCTGCAAGCATGAAAGAAAAAGAAACTACACATATAAGCTTCAGCATCATGAACAGCTGCTGACAGATAAGAAAGATTATGCCAAGGAAAGAGAAGTGGAAAGAGAAACGCTGTAAGAATTTTTTCCACTAGTTTCATCTCCTCAACAACAACAAAACAAAGTCCAGTCTTCAGAAGTCAAAGACACCCTTTAATAAGCGTAACTAAATGCCAGAATGTCACACACACACAAAAATACCACAAGAAGAAGAGTATCAGTGGTTCTGTCTCACAAAATTACTTGCAGATCTCACTGTTTAGAATCCATTTGTACAGGGTTCGATTCTGCTTGTAGATTGATGTCTGTGATTCACTGGTTGAAAACACTTGCTTAAGAACGTGAAGGAGTCGTTTCTACATAAACGTGTCTCTGACCAAAGAAATTAAAAGTCTGGATTGAGGAATCACAGATTTCATTTATGAAATGAAACATTAATGAGTCCTATAAAGGAATTATCTGTGCATACATTGGTATACAGATGGAGCCCACTGATATTAAAAGCAGATGTTACAAAGCAGAAATTGAGCTTTCAAGTGATCAGGAGAGCTTATTTAATCAATTGTTACATCATTCTTTCAGAGACAGCTTTCATTGCTGCTGCAGCAGTCCTCACTATCATCAAGTCATCCAAGAAATGGTACAGAACCCTATAATAAAATACTGCAATTAGCAGTACAAAGGCACCCATAGTCCACTGTGATGTGGCTGTGGATACTATAGAAAAAATTGTTAATGCTCCCCCTATATAAGCAAACAATTGTCCATGCCAACACCAAACTGTGTGCTTACAAATCCTTTAATGCTATTAAGATCTCAAATGACAAGATATGCTGCTTTTGACTCCTTTCAGATCAGCCTTCCAAAGGAATATATCCTGGCTATGAGTCACTAAATCGTTGGATTATACTTGTTTTGAGAGGAATGGTGTATGAAATCACAGGGATAGAGTAAAATAAATATCAGCATCTCCAAGTTGGTTTGTCCTGCTTTGGGGTAGGATGGAGTTCATTTTCTTCCTAGTAGCTGGTACAGTGCTGTGTTTTGGATTGATAATGAGAATAATGTCGGTAACACATTAGTGTTTTGGTAGTTGCTCAGTAGTGCTTACACTAAAGCAGGGACATTTCAGTGCCCCATGCTCTGCCAGAGAGGAAATGCACATGAAGCTGTGAGGGATGACGGCCAGGACAGCTGATGGGAGCTGGCCAAAGGGCTATCCCATACCACAGAGCATCATGCCCACTCTATAAACTGGAAGAGCTGGCAGGCAGGAGACAATCACTGCTCAGGGCTGGGCTCAACATCGATCAGTGAGCAAGTGTAGTGTGCATCACTTCTCTGTCTTCAGTTTCATTCCTCTCTCTTTCTCCATTTTATTATAATTATTATATTCATTTCAATTATTTAACTATTCTTATCTCAGACCACAAGTTTTAGTTTTTTCTGATTCTCCTTACCATCCCACTGGGCCTAGGGGAGTGAGAAAGCAACTGTGTGGGGCTTAGCTGCTGTTTGGTTTAAACCAATGCAGTCTTCAACATCATACAGAAAAGCAGAACAGTAAAAAACCCTCCTTTTCTTTTCTTTATTTCTTAATATTATAGTACTTTAAGAGTACTGCGTGTCTTAGGTGTATGTCAAAACTGAACTAAATCTGTTATAAACATTGCATTTACAAGCATTTCATTAGAATTACAAAAAAATGACACTACTTGTAACAGAAACAGGAAAAATTTTGAACAGCTGTAATACAGGACAAGAAGACAGCCTTAAGCTGTGCCAGGGAAGGTTTGGGTTGGACATTAGGAGGAATTTCTTTACAGAAAGGGTGATTGGACATTGGAATGAGCTGCCCAGGGTGGTGGTGGAGTCACTGTCCCTGGAGGTGTTTAAGGAAAGACAGGATGTGGCACTCAGTGTCACAGTCTGGTTGACAAGGCGGTGTTAGGGCATAGGTTGGACCCAATGATCTCAAACGTCTTTTCCAACCTAGTTTATTCTGTGATTCTGTAATAAGATTCATGTAATGTAGCTCATTTACCAGCCAACATTGTAAAGAACTTGATTAGCTTGATCTCCAACGTGAAGATTAGTATTAAGAATTCTACCACAGTTTTGAACTGTAATTTGAATTATATTAATAATATTTATGTAATATCTCAGACTACAAAAAACCAATCTCTTCAGAAAGGAACAATGGTTATGAGCTATCAACAAGTTCCTGAGTAAGAAAGGCAATCATTTAGACAGAAAAGAAGCCATGAGGAAATGAAAAATAAAAGCTTTTTATCTCAGATTAATCTCACTTTATAATGACTTTTTAATTTTAAATTAAGCAATATACAATGCCAGGTCCAGTTTCGATTAGAAGCTTGTCTTGGTAATTGGCATGCAGAAGTCTGAAAATAAATTTCTGATCAGTGAACTGTTGAAGAATGCAAATGCGAACTGCAGATATGCTTAAGGAATCAGATGAAGATCATCAGACAAGGAGAAAAATAGTACAAATATAAATGCTGTAGAGGTAGTAGCTATCAAAGACTGAAAAGAAATATTTAGATGCAGATTTCCCAAAAAGAAATTAGTATCTAACAACGTCTATAAAATAATCATGTGTGTGTGTATCTTATGTATCAAAATATCTGAAGAAAAATATCTCTTATGCAAGGAAAGACACATTTTGTGAATCTAACTTTTTGCTTTTCCAAAGATTTAAGGGACAATAAATACAAAATGGTTATTTCAATTTGCAGACTTCCTGGAAAAGCTACATGTAAAAAACAAATAGCCCTACATTTAATAGGAAAATGATTACAGTTCCACTTTGCTGACAGTGTATCAGTGACCATATTCATTCAACATTTCCTGAAAGACAGTAGGAGAAAGAAAAACTAAAGAGTAAATACTAAATTATATTCTTTAGTCTCTGGGGAGGGAAAGATTAGAAAAACGTTGTTTTAAGTATGTATATTCAAGTATATGCCCTTTTCTTCCCTTCATGGATCTTTATTTTACCTGGAAAATTACCCTCCATTTTACTATTTTGTTCTCACATCAGCTGCTAAACTGCAAAATGTCTCTATCCAAATATTTTTTTTTGTTCCCTTTTGAATACTTCTTCTCTACTGCAGTGCACTGAATAGTATTATATAACAGCTTATTATAAAAGAGATGTTATAGCCACTATAAATCAGGATTTTGAATAAACAAAGTAATGAATGTAGGGGATATAAAATGTAAGCTTGTACTGCTAACTTTTTCCCTCCGAGATGAGAACTTGTAAAAAGAAAAAAAAAAATTATATACATCGGAATTTAAATCTACACTGCTGGAACACATAGCTAAATGTAAATGGTTGTTTAGAATGGGAACAAAATGTTCAGAGAGGCAAGGGTTAGGAATTGTTCCAGCTTGAATCAGTCACAACAGTCCCTAAGAGTTTAACAGGTGCGGAACCAAGCCCTTGGGTTTAGTATTTTGACAGAAAAGAAATTCAAATTAGCAGCCTATTTTCAAAATCCCTGGGCAGCCATGCAATTTACACTGCCTGTGGTATGAATGCTGGCTATTCTTCCCCCACCTTTTTCCTGTGGGTCATAGTATAGAATTTTCTGGTTCTAATTGAAAAACATTTAACACAGGGCTGGGGATGGGTAAAGGCTGTTTGGTGTTTTCTACAAAGGAAGGACATATCATGGTAAAGAAGTAAGACACTCAGCACAGAACTCCTTCATACTCCAAGAACCACGCTCTTGATTTACAACAAAATGTTCAGCAGTATAACACTTCCATCTCATCTCCCTCGTAAATCTGGTTGTATATGTATACGATCCTTCTGAACTAAACTATCCATCATAATTACAAGTCCACATTAAAGGAAAATGCTTTGTATTTTTCACTTAGTTATGCTGTTAGACCTTGCATACAGATAAACTGAGGCTTTAAAGGTGACTCTGAATTATGAATTTCAAATGCCCTTTATGGATACAAACAGATAGTATAGTGCATTGAAGCTCTGACAGAGATAAGCACTGCACTATTCCAAACGCAGCATACATCTAACAGCTCATGGCAAAGGGAACTAGTTCACTCCTGTTTGTTCAAGTCTTATTACCAGGTGGGCCAGTGGGCAATATGAGCTCCCCCACAGCCTTGACTTTGCAGATTTTGAAGGAAAACAAATCCTTGCCCCTCCCTCAAAAGCTGCCAAAAACTAGGAAACGTGTTAATTAGGTTTGATGTCTGAATTACCTGAACTCAGGTGCTTTGAATCAAATACTTGGCAGCAGTGCATTTTGGAAGCATATTCCCAATTTGCTTCCTTTTCATATTGCAAATGGAGAAAATCAAAAATTCTCTGTGAGTTTTAATTGGTTTGAAAGATAGTTTTGGTCAAAGCAAACTAAACCCATTTTGAAACAGTTTGTCCTTTCTCAATTTTATTAAGGAAGAAGAACCATACACCAAGCCTTTAGAGCAACAAGTGAACACTTTTGTATGTATTACTGTGTAAAAGATGTAATAAAAAATAAAAATACAAATTAAATGCTAACAAAGTATTTTTTGCACTACCATTATTGGGAGGGGTTTTTCCCCAACATGTGCAATTTTTTTCAGAACCTTGCCTTTTATTCTGAGCTAAATGACATTCGTGTTTCTTCTGTGCTAGTTAGATGTGAGATGGGTGTGATGTAGGGAACCTTCCAAGAACAACAATCCATTTGGTTAGATAATTGATGAGCAAGCTAATCATTTCCCTATGGTTCATATTTTGTATTGGTAAATAAGAATAACGATATTAACCTACTTTATAGTTTTCTACTAAAGAATTGGACTTTATGAAACAAGAGTTATTATCACACTTTCTGCCTGAATAATTGGTGTGCTGCCTTGGATAAAACTGACTTCATGGGCATCAGAACATGAATAAAGACCTAAATATCTTCAATATTCAGCTTTTCCAAATCTCAGCTTCAAAGCCCTATCTGGACCACTGAGATGTGAATAGTATTAATCATGCAGGCCAAGGAAGAAGAGGAAAAAAAAAAAAGAAATAGCCCTTAGCTTGAGTCAAAGCACTTTTCTAAGCCATTTTCATGTTCACTCTCACTTTATCTGAGATAGACTTCTTGCCCAAGTGATCTTCAAAACAGGATTTAGCTGTCAGTCTGCATAGGCTCAGAAGAAATACTGTTTTTCTCTGTCCCTTTATCACTAAAATTCTTCTACTGACTTCTCTTATTCTTCTCCTTATGGACACTGAAATACTGCAGCTCTCCTGCAATAATGAACTCTCTTGGCATTCACCTAATCTGTACTGAAAAGGTGTGAGCCAGTGTTTCACCCCGTGCCTTTGTATTTGACCCTTATCAATTCCCTTCATAAAGTCCGCTAGCAGAAACTTAATTTCAGGTTTCAGCCAGTCACCAATGTAGCCTGTCCAAAAACAGATCAAAAGAGCTGATGCATTTTATAGGATGTACACAGCAGTGCATCTACTTGGCTTCACATCTTGGGCATTCCTTCCTGAAGTGCCTCTGAGACATCGTGCCAATTCCATGAGAAAAGGCTAATACTGTGAAGGACTCTGCTTGGGAAAGCCAAGTAGTTAGTGAGCAACCATATGAAATAAGTTGATGGCACGAGTCCAAATCTTGCAGGACAGGTGTCTAATCATACAATTTGAATGTACACACATGCAGAGTATTAATTGGCACCCAAGCTGGCAGTTTCACAAGGGAGGCCAAGAATTTAATCAACCATAGGAAATAAACTAACCTCACGCCTGAGAATTGCTCCTACAGAACACAGCTGAAATACAGTGTGCTAATAAGAGGTAGAAGTGTGGTGTGAGGTGCGTTTGTTCTATAGCAAGTAGCAGCTTTTCTCTCAACAATTTTCAAAGAGGAGCACAAGTCATTAGAACATAGAGTTTGAGAAACCCTTTCTCTGTTTGCCAAAAAACCTCCCGCACTTCTTCACCTTTGTAAAGTCATTTTTTCAAGAAAGCTCAGATTACTATACCAGTCAATGAAATAACTATTCCATCCACAAAAATGAGGATCTTGAGCATCTCACTACTTGACATTCCCAGCCAAAAGCAGATGAGTACTTTAGTACTTCGTCAGTGTGAAGGTACATAAGAATGTGGATAATTATGAGGCATTCATGTGGTACTTTATCAGGAAAAATATGAATCCCTTACATACATTTCAGCACAATTAAAACATGATTAAATCGATTTTAAGAAAAGATAATTTGTAAAAAGGTGAACTATGATCTCATTTTAAAAACCAACAAAACATTTCATGATATGTAGAACAGTTCAGAATTCTCACTATATAATTGTGCAAAATAAAGCTATGGCAGTGTGATAGATCTTCATCCTACATGTTTTCTTTCCCAGTTAATAACTGACCTTGACACCCAATTTGGATAGCAATGGACTACTACAGAAGAGCTACTTGTGTGCCACAGGATTGTTCACTAGTGACAGAAGTCATGTACAGAACAGTAAAAAGACGTTTTGCCAGCAGAACCTGCTGCTGACTAAAACTGGTGGGGATGTCAATGTGAATTACCTACCGAATGCTTTTAGATACTTTTGAAAACAAATATGATGCTGCATAGTATCAAGTAACATCTTGGGAAAAAAACAGCTCAAACTGCTGCCACGTTATCAATCAGTGGGTTTTCCTTCAATAATTTAGAAATAATTGATTATAGAGCATCAGAATGACCAAAAGAACTGAGAGGAAATTCCCTCTATACTTCCTCTAGCAATTTGAGATCAAAAAATACTTCTGCTCCTTTTTTTCCCCATAAAATTCATCAACAAAAGCTAATAGCAAGAAGAGAGTTCTTGTGTCCAAATATCTTGTTACCGCTGAGGTAAAAGGGCACATTCTTTGCACCAAGCCAGCATGATTCAGCCCAAAACTTACAGGAAAAGTATATAATATCTATGTAGAAGATTAAAGCAGTTTCTACAGAGATTTGTACTGAAATATTTATTTGGGATGAGCATTAAAAAATATGGTGCATGCAAATTAATCTCAAATCTCAACAACAATATATGAAATTGGTATGTTCTGAGTTTTCAGTTCAAACTACTAATTGTGAGTAGACCAGGCCTAATTGTCAGCTTTCATTACTTCCTATGTGATCACCATTGAAGATATAGAAGTTCACAAATCATATTAGATTCTTAAATATTTTCAAATCATTTAAGAATCTGAGGGGATTCGTGAAATTCTGTGTATTCTTTCATTTCAAGCTATTAATTGTGAGTAGACCAAGCCTAATTGTCAGCTTTCATTACTTCCTATGTCATCACCATTGAAAACAGAGAAGTTCACAAATCACATCAGATTCTTAAATTATTTGAAATTATTTAAAAGTACAGAATAGTTTTCTCCCACTATTTGATAAAATAGAAATGAAGAAGAATTTACCCCACTAAGGATCAATGCCAAATATGACAAGTATTCACAGTCTACTTTTAAAATGGAGGGAAAGAATAAAGAACAGAGGCACAACAATAACAGCACAGAATGCATCTAAAAGAAAATAGCTTTCAGTTGATGTGCAACTATATGATTATATTCCCACCATCAGTCAAATCCAGCCCCTTCTGCAGATGTTTATTCTTTTCTCTCCTGTTTGGATATTATGGTTCATTATGTTGAGGGACTAAGCTGATTGAAATGTTCATGGAGATGACTGCTGCAGTAAAATGCGTAAAAGAGAAAAAAAACCCAGGAATGCAGGGAGGGCAGGAGGAGAGGGAGCTTTTTATAACTCAGTAGCACTGATTGCTGCATCAGAAACAGCGCAAAAGAAAGGCTGGGGGGAGGCTAAATACATGGCTTTTTCGAACAATAATAAATCATACGCCATATATAGGCCAAAAATGAAAGGGGCTCTGTGTTCAGATGTAAACTTCTGGCAAGACCTGGTTTGTTGTCAGGTTCCCAGACACAAAATAGACACTCTGTTCACTTAGCATGAAGCCCTGCAAGAAGCAGGGAGCTCCAGAGACTCTTGGCTCTTCTCAAGTCTCATTAGGTCTGCATATTAATGACTTGCAGCAATAGAAAGAGGCCCTGTGGCAGCCTCCTCTTCCCCTGGTGCCTGGGTTTCCCATCGTTAAGGGCACAGTGACTACAGCAGCAAGAAAATAGGGGACATTAACAGAGCAGGCGGGTGAGGCAGCACTGCTGTGACAGCACTGGGTCCCCTGCCCCAGTATCTTCTAAGGTGGGGGTCCAGGGGAAAAAACAAGGATGACTGACAGTATTTTGTATTTGACACACTTGTAGCAAATCTTTATACATGACAGAGCACAAAGGAAAAGAGGGGAAAGGCAACACTGTATTGAACAAAGATGTACCAGACCTGTGGAGGCTGTGGTAGGAAAGAAAGCACAGCATTTGTAGCTAAAATGCAGTGCGAGGGTGAGCGTGAATTCTAATGCACAGGCTCTGAACAAATGTTCCTTTCAGAAGCAAACTGACAGTATGAGAACTAAGACAGCAAGCCCTACATATGGGCATAACACTGCAATGTGTGTATTTTCCAAGTGATTCATAGTCTCTTAAAGCCTTTATTTCCTCTGTCAAGAAAATGTATTTAATAACAGCTTATTAACATGGAGACCACTTGCACTATGTGGTGCCTCAATTTGAATTAACAGACAATCCTCCAAAAATGCTAAGGTATTACACATTCAGAGCACCCAGTGTGTCTCCACTGATCCACGGCAAAAAAACCCTCACAGTCTGGCTGTCATTCAATCATTGGGTCCATTCTTTCCCTTGGGAACTCCCCCTTCACTTCCCATTGCCATGCCAGCTGAAGTGCCTGCTAAACAGAATTGCTTAATGCTTTGAAATTTCCTAAATCTGCCACAGGAAAAAATGTGCTATAAAATGTAACAACAACTTTGTCTTAATGTGCAGCAAGTTTTGCCACAGTGAAGGATGCAGTATAACACACCAATTCCCATCCCCAGACAAATGAATAAAATAAACTCTGCCCTGCGACAAAAAGAGGTTCAGAACTGCCTACTTGTCCAGGCAACTGTAGCAGCAAGCTGACTTAAACCCAGCCTCCCATTAAATAAATATGCTCACCTTACTTATGCCTCTCTTGTATTATATTCCTATAAGTAACTGTTCCTTCTAGTCTCCCTACTTAAAGATCCACTATTTCCATTCTCTTATCAGACTTACCAGAGGATTGACCTCGATTAGTGGCATCATGATCACTGTCTCCTTGCTCACTGTCTCCATGACCACTGTCCTTAGAGCTTACTATGTCTGCTTCCTGGAATGCAGAACTAGACACAGAAACATCTTTACATTAGAATAAACATGAAAGAGGAACTCATAAAACATTCTTCCGCCATCACATGGCCAAACACGGCGCTGCATTTCCCCCCCACTCCCGCCGGCTTCACGGCTTCCATGGAGGAGCCCTGCCCACCATAAAAAGAATGAGGGATTTTCAGACCTCCTCTTCAGGAGCCTGGCTGCAAGGGACAGCAAAGGTTATTACTCCGACTGGGTTTCGTGTAGTCGGTAAAAGTAATTTGGCATCATTTACTTAAGCTGAATTTCAGCTCGGTGAGACAGTGTTTTCTGGGAGACCCTACAGAAGCATATTCATTAAGTATTTGAAGCACGTTTTAGACTAACAGAAACAGAGATTTTGTTCTCTTTTCAGTCAGTTTTGAAACCAGTTTAGAAAAGCCATAATTCAGACTCATTTAGTGCATCTACATACATTCGACTTCCCACTGCTTTACTACTCCGTTACATCGTCAGTAAACACATTTCTGCACCCCATTCAGACTTGCTAAAGCACGCATGAGGAAACCAAGGCTACTCCTACCTGTTTACTCGTCGGGGTCTGTCAACTAGATAACTGAGCTCAGCACGCTGATGTTTTGTCTAGGAAAAAAGAAAATATTGGGAAATATTTTAACTCTTGATATTTCTGTAACCAGCGGGAGAAAATAGACAAGGGAGCAGCTCACCGTGTTCACTATAAATGGTAATGTTTAGCTGCCAGTCGGCCTGCAAAATCTGTTTCTAGAATGTAATGGGGAAAAAACAGCTCTTAGTCACACAGATGGGAAGGCACGAGGGGTTTTTTTCTGGAGTTTTTTGAGACAAGATTCTGACGTTTTCTCACAGTGCACACTGTTGAGCATCACAAGGACTCCCACAAAAAATTAGCATAACTATTTCTAGAGTTGTGGACTACTTAGACGGTACTTTTATTGTACCATAAGGAAAGAAAAAATACATTGAGATACCTTCAAGTCATCAAAAAGGCAGCAGAAGCCAAGAGTTTTATAGATATTTTGAGGCAAAGTCAGTATTAAAAATCAGTATTAGGGATTTCACTGCAAAGCTTAATGCTTTAGAACATACTGTTCAAACTACTTTTGTCAGACCGGACAATATTCAGGTTTGAGCATGTTAAGAGAGAATGTGAGTTTTTTCACTAGTGTACAGGCAGAGACACACAGAGAATACGTATGAGCTAACCCAGTAAAAAATGATTATTGGGGGAGTAAAATGGCATGGTATATGCTTTGATAAAAATTTTCTACACACCAGGTAACACAACATAAACAAAATTGCAGGGGACCTTAAGTCTCAGCACTTAATTTTACAGAACCTCTTTCTTGCTGCTTTTCTTTGCAAACTTTGGGGTTATAAAGACCTGTGCAGATAAAGGTCAATTATTAAAGCCTAATTCTCAAATTAATTAAATCTCCTGTTAACTGTAGTGATTGTCACAGTCCCAAATGGGGTTTCCCCCAAAGTCTCCTTGCACATGCAAAGACTTCAGGAAGGAAAAAGACACCGGTTTAGAGTGTTGCTTCAGAGCATCCTGTGATTACACCTCACGTCACTTCAGCCTTGTCAAGTGCAGAGGTTCTGCAAGGAGCCGTAACCACAACCACACCCCCCTCTCTCCCGCCCCCTCCAATCTCTCAGCCCACAGGCGATCCACTCACAGCTGCCTCGGGGGGATCTCTGCGCCCCGATGCTGCCCAGCCGGGGCCAAATTCCTTCGGAGGCGCCGGAGTGGGGGGTGGGGGAGGGATGCTCAGGGGGGACACGCTTGGCTGCAACAGCTGCTAAGCCCGAGAGGGAGGGAGCCAGCGCGGTGTTTGTGTGTGTGTGTCTACCTCGCAATCCCCTCTGAGATCCCCGCCTGCCGCCAAAGCCTCCCGAATAGGAGAGGGCAAAGAGAGAGACAGCGGACGGATTAAAGGGGAAAGGAGGAGGATTGGGAATGCAAAACGGCTTTCCCGCCGGGAAAGGAGGAGCGGGAGCTATGGGAAGGATGTTTGGGGATGACTTGTGGATAAAGTGTCCCAGTGTGGGGGTTAGGGGGGTGCGGGATGCCGGGGGGTGCCGGTCCTTACCTCGCTGGACAAAATGCTGCCGTTGGAGATGATGTCGGGCTGCTGGTCGGCGTAGCCGGTGACGATGGCCCCACAGGGGTTGTGCTCGGCGTCGGTGCTGCGAGAGGGGCTGCAGGGCTTGAGGAACATCAGGTCGGTCTTGGCGGACTCGGGGGTGAGGCAGACTTGGTAGCAGTAGTTCTGGTTGTGGTGATGGGAGCCGAAGCTGCCCGACTCCTCCACCGGCACCTGCGCCGGGTTGCTCGGCACGTTGGAGCTCTGCACCAGCATGATGTCCGACTTGCTGAGCTTCTTCTTGCGGGCCCGCGCCTGCCGGCTGCAGCAGGGGCAGCAGCAGCAGCAGCCTAGGCAGCAGTCGCTGGCCAGGCAGGTGTAGATGTTGAGCTTCTTCTCCTTCTGGCAGCGCACGGCCAGGACGATCATGGCCAGCAGAAAGATGAAGGAGACGGAGCCCAGGGCGATGATGAGGATGAGGGTGAGGTCAAGCGAGTTATCCCCCCCGGAGCGGCTGGGGCGATGCTCGCCGGAGCCGCCGCCACCGCCCCCCGCGCCCGTGCCCGCAGCCGGGCCACCGCCGCCGCCGGACCGCTCGCCCGCGCCGTCCACCAGCACCACCTGGACGGCGGCGGTGGAGGAGAGCGGGGGCTGCCCGTGGTCGCGCACCTCGATGACCAGCTCGTAGGGGCGCTGCGGGTCGCGCTTGGCCGGCACCCTGCGGGCCGTCCGCAGCTCCCCGGAGCGCCAGTCCATGCGGAACAGCCCGGCCTCGTTGCCCCGCGCGATGCTGTAGGTGAGGCGGGCGTTCTCCCCGTCGTCGGCGTCCACCGCCGCCACCCGGCTCACCAGGTATCCCGGCTCGGCGCCGCGGGGCAGAGCCTCCCGCGCCGGGGTGCCATTGCGGCCGGGCAGGGGGCTGACGATGGCGGGAGCGTTGTCGTTCTGGTCCACCACGATGATGTGGACGGTGGCGTTGCCGGCCAGCGGCTGCGGCTCCTCGCCCGCGTCGCGGGCCTCTACCTGGAAGCTGAACTCCTTGAGCTGCTCGTAGTCGAAGGAGCGGAGGGCGTAGAGAAACCCTTTCTCGGAGTTGATGGAGACGTAGGTGAAGACGGACATGCCCTGGATCTGGCTCTCCAGGATGGAGTAGGCGAGGCGGGCGTTGGCGCCCTGGTCGCGGTCGGTGGCGCTGACGGCGTAGATGTAGGCGCCGGGCACGTTGTTCTCGCTCACGTACACCTGGTACACGGGCTGGCTGAAGCGCGGCGCGTTGTCGTTCACGTCGCTCACCCGCACCTGGATGGACTTGCTGGTGCTGAGCGGCGGCTCGCCGTGGTCCCGGGCCACCACGGTGAGCGTGTAGGCGTCGCCGCCCGGCTGCTCGCGGTCCAGCGGCCCCTCGGTGACAATAGTGTAGTAGTTCTTGAAGGAGCTCTTGAGGCGGAAGGGCGCGTCGCCCTGCAGCAGCTCGCACTGCACCTGCCCGTTCTCCTCCGAGTCGCGATCCGAGACGCTGAAAAGGGCCACCACGGTGCCCGGCGCCGCCGCTTCGCTCACCGCCTCCTTGACGGTGGAGAAGCTGATCTCGGGCGCGTTGTCGTTGGCGTCCAGCACCCGCACCAGCACCTTGCAGTGGGCCGGCACGGCGTTGGGCCCCAGGTCCTTGGCTTGGACGTACACCTGGTACACGCTGCTCTCCTCGTAGTCCAGCTCACCGCTCACCTCCAGGCGCCCGGTGCGCGGCGCGATGCCGAAGAGCTCCCGGGCGCGGGCCGAGATGTGGCTGCTGAAGGAGTAGATGATCTCGCCGTTCTGCCCCTCGTCGGGGTCCGTGGCGTTGAGCTGCAGCACCAGGGTGCCCGGCGGCGAGTTCTCCGGCAGCGACACGGTGTAGACGGGCTGCTCGAAGGCGGGGACGTTGTCGTTGGAGTCCAGCACCCTGACGGTGAGCAGGGCGGTGCCGGTGCGCTGCTGGGGCTGCCCGCCGTCCACCGCCGTCAGCACGTAGCGGTGCACCGCCTGCTGCTCCCGGTCCAGCGGCTGGTCCAGCACCAGCTCGGCGAAGCGGTTCCCGTCCCCCTGCGTCTGCACGTCGAGGGAGAAGTAGCTGTTGGGGGTGATCTCGTAGGTGCGCAGGGAGTTGGTGCCCACGTCGGGGTCGAAGGCGCTCTCCAGCGGGAAGCGGGTGCCCGGCGTGGCGCTCTCCGAGATCTCCACAGTGAGGTCGGGCTCCGGGAAGGAGGGAGGGTTGTCGTTGATGTCCAGCACCTCGATCTCCACCCGGAACAGCTCGAGGGGGTTCTCCAGGAAGACCTCCAGGTGCAGCAGGCAGGAGGGGCTCTGCTTGCAGATCTGCTCCCGGTCGATCTTCTCGTTCACGTAGAGTACCCCGGTTTCTAGGTTAAGCTCCAGGTAAGGGCTGCGGGAGTTGGGCGCCGTCTGGAAGCGCCGAGCGGAAAGTTTTGTAATGTCCAAGCCCAGGTCCTCGGCGATATTCCCCACGAACGTGCCATGCTCCTGCTCTTCCTGCACCGTGTAATGGAGCTGGCAAAAGGCCCCCTCCACCATCCAGAGCAAGGCAAAGAGGAATAGCACAATCATCTCCAAACGGGGAAAGAGATTCCCCCCTCCCCGACAACACCGCTGCCTCCTCTTCCAAAAGNGATTCATGTTAGGATTTTTTTTCTCCCCCATCTCCCTTCCTTTTTGTTACGGGTATTATTGTTTCACACGCTGACCAAATGAAGAAGACGGGCGTCCCCACTTCATCTGTGATCTTCGAAATATACGGCCAACTAAAATAGCTATTAGCCGGCTGTAGCTAGAGACACACAGTAGCCCTCTTTTATTTATTCCAAGAGTCTTGGCACTGCACCGCGGCAGCAGCAGTGGCGGCGGAGACAGCAGCAGCAGCAAATCCCAAGGAGGAAATTTTTGTATTTCAAGATTGTCCTCGGTTTGTCTTCCTGGTGGGAGTTGGAGGGTAGATGCTGCTGGAACAGCCGGTGGACATGCCCTTTTTGGATGCAAGAAAAAGGCAGAAAATCGCAAAATTTAAAAAAAAAAAAAAAAAAAAAAAAAAAACCCAAAAAAAAAATTTTTATTTAAAAA